>SJXQ01008511.1:0-78732 GCA_006408695.1 Aepyceros melampus
CTTTGTTCTGAAAAAGACAACACTGAGGGCCTTGCAGTGGAACCCTTAAGGGAGTGTCTCTGAAAATGGGCTATCTCTTTACTAGGGTCCAAAGCTCATTTATTTGAGACTCTCTACCATGTGGGGCCCTTCACCTGTTGCCATATGTTAAGTGATTCCATCAGATAACAATCTACCTCTATTGATTTTGGCTGCTTATGTCAGTGTTGCTAAGAACCAGGGATTTAGCCAGAAGATTTGCTTCCAGTCCTGGAGTTCATCCTTCCTTGAAGGATCTGTAGCCTCAGAAATTGAGGCTCACAGACCTACTGGGATACAAGAGAAAAATCTCACTAGATGACAATGACAAAGGAGCCTCAGGACAAAAAGATCGGCCAAGATCTGCTTGTTAACAGATGGCGCATGATACACATTCTGATGTGTGCTGTGATCACAACTGAGAATCCTCATACTAGAGGTACCAAGATGCTTATCCCCCTCTCTAGGAATAGCCTTTACTCCGAAGAGATCTGCCTCGGCAAGGGCTGTGCCCCTTCCCTGTGGGAAATCTCATTCCCTGACTGCTCTGAGTATCCAGAGGTCCAGCCATGTTGCTTAGTTCAGGACAGCTCTGGAGGCCTCATGGGGCTTGGTTGAAATGCCCAAGGATACAAAGTTCAACTTCTGCACCATCTTGCTGTCTTTACTGCCTTTCCAGTGCTGTTCCCAAGGGCACCCTCTGTAAACCTAACCCTGTAAGTCATGAAGGAATCTTTTCTAGGGAAGCCAAACTCAGACACTGGACTTTTCATGTGCCCTTCTGACCTTCAAATTTTCAGGTTAACATAGGAAATGAAACTTTTGTTCTTTAATGATATAAACTATCAACAGCTTCCTGAATTAACTGCTTTATAAGGATGACCGTTATTTGTCACTAAAGATCCTGATCAGCTTGTAATATACAAACCAATTGTGAAAAATCTGAAGACCACCTACAGTCTTCCCTAGAAGACATCCAATCTGTGCCTCTCTTTTCATGTTGCGGATCCGTGCTCTAATCTGTCCAAGAAGCCCAGAGCATGCTGCAAAACTTGACAGTTCTTTGATCACTGTTAGCCTAAGTTAGTAAGTACTTTTTCCTGAGGGCCCAGAAGTCTTAAGGAATTGGGGAGAAAGTCAGACACAGCATTTGCCCAGCCACAGCCACCACACACTGGCTCAGTCTAGGAAATTCTAGGACATTTATTTAGCTTAGCTATTAACATATCTCCAAGTATAGAAATTGCTAATGACCAGCAAACAAGCCCTTTTCCTCATCCAGCCCAGCCAGGACCAATATTTCACGTTTAAAAATGAAGCCAGCAGAAAAGTTCTCCTTTCCTGAAGGGATAAACCCACAAGCCTTCCATTGAAAAACCCCTTCCTTCCCTCTAAAGGAGTCTTTCTACTGGGGTCGCAGTTCCCTCCACCAAATGTCAAGCAACACTAAAACCCAGGTGAGCCGAAGAGACACTCAGTAGCTTATGCAGACGGCACCACCATATCCGACTCATGAACTTTATTGACACTATCCAGGTTCCCATGTTTCCCCATGGATTAGAAATAGACAATGAACATTATAACCCAAGAACCTATAACCAGAGGGGGAGGTCCAGAAAAGTTTGACCTGGAGCCATTCAAACCACACAGGGATCCGATCAACTCTGGGTACCAACTCATGGCAAACTGATCGCCCCTCTTCAAATAACCTCACTACCATGTCAGGTCTCAAAAGAAGGGTAAAAGTTGATATTTTTTTTGATCTAAAGAAAATGTTCCTAGTATTCTAAAGCTCCCCAATCAGAGGATAGATCTTTGCAAACTTGATCTTTATCTGCTACAGTCTGGGGGACAAGTGTGTGAGGAGTTCCCTCATATATAGTTTCCTCCTTCCTTCCTTCCTCCTCCCCTCTGAAGCCTTTCCTTTGCCTTAGGTCTCCCATGAAATTATGTAGTTCCTTGACCATGTATCTGAAGTTCTTCGGAAGAAATTGCTGCCTTTAACCTCATGTGAGGGCAAAGAATACACCTCACTGTCCCTGAGCAGTGTTATTTAATGGAACATGATAGTATGTTTATAAAATGGCTTAACCATGTTGAATGCATTTGTTAAGTTTTTTTTTCAAAAGTTAAATTTTATGAAATATTCAATAATAAATCAATTGCTTTTTGAAATAGTTTTATTAAAATAAGTTATATTATCATTAATATTTTAAGTATATAATTCAGTTTTTTTAATATACAAAAATTTGTGAAACCCGAACTACACAATTCCAGGACATATCCATCACTCCAGAAAGAAACCCATGCCCATGAATATTTACTGCCCACTGCCCCTCCCATCTCATGTCACCCCTTAGTTCATCCTTATTCATGGATTTTTCTCATACAGTTTAAATTGAATGGGATCACGCAATCTGTGACTTTTTACGTCTGGTTACTTTCACTTGAAGCTTTCACGGTTCATCTAACTTTGTAAGCAAAAAAAACCAAAATGCCGAGTAACAAGTTCAGAACACTGCTTGTACACACAAGAAGATGTTTTCCCAAGACACACGTGGGTCTATAACCTCCAGTTAGGTGATAGCCCTTTTACACGAAAATAAAGATAGTTTTAAGTAATCATTAAAATGGGAGTTGTGACCAGGGACACAGTAGGCTGACTTCCTTGTAACACAGATACGTTCTGCTTGCCAAGGTACTAAAGAAAGGTGATGTGGCTCCAAGGACAGGGCTCTTGACCCAAGAGGTTTCGAGTCCCCCGGTCCATTAAATTGAATGGGATCACGCAATTTGTGACTTTTTATGTCTGGTTACTTTCACTTGAAGCTTTCACGGTTCATCTACTTTGTAAGCAAAAAAAACCAAAATGCCGAGTAACAAGTTCAGAACACTGCTTGTGCACACACTAAGATGTTTTCCCAAGACACACGTGGGTCTATAACCTCCAGTTAGGTGATAGCCCTTGTACACGAAAATAAAGATAGTTTTAAGTAATCAATAAAATGGGAGTTGTGACCGGGGACACAGTAGGCTGACTTCCTTGTAACACAGATACGTTCTGCTTGCCAAGGTACTAAAGAAAGGTGATGTGGCTCCAAGGACAGGGCTCTTGACCCAAGAGGTTTCAAGTCCCCCGGTACCATCTTTGAAACTTTAATTCTGTCTCTAGTTTCTCTTTCCCCCCAAACTGTGCGTCAACCACTTTCCATCCATACCTGTGCTGTGCTGGCCGTAGCAATAACTGGTCCAAGTTGACTAACTAGAGGCCTCTTTTCCTGTGCCTGTTCACTTGGGCCAGTAAGGATGAAAGAGAAGTCACCCTGCATTTGATCAGAGGCCTTTGTGATTCCTCAATTCTGTGAAACATTTGGAGTCCCGTGACAGTGAACTATCACAGCTGTCATGGAGGATAGAACAAGAGCACTATTTCCGGCATTTAGCATGCACCTGTCAATCTAGAGAATCTATTATTACTCCATCCTCAATTGAGGATCAGTTTGCTTTCTCATGGGAAAGTCAGTGGTATACATTCATAGCCTCATCCTAAGGTTATGTCAACTTTCCTGATCTCTACCTCGATACAACCTACGGAAATCTTGAGTTGATTGGCTTCCAGATTACACTGGTGAGAGTGGTCAAGATGGCACAGTAGAAAGACCCTGCACTCCCCTGCTCATGAGCACACCAAAACCACATCTGCAACAGTCAGTGAAGACTGAGGCCTAACGGCATGCCCAAGATCCAGCTGGTCTCCTTTATTACTGGCATTACATTGTTATGACAACTGGCATTACACTGTTACAACCTGAAGGTCTGTGTGCAAGAAAAGTGGGAGGTAAACTGATGCCTTTTTTAAAATAAGCGTCTAGGACATGCAGGGACCCCAATTCCTAATTAAAGGACAATTTATTCCATCTTTTATCTCCTACCATGAAGAATAACTTCAAAATCAGTAGGCCTCTTTGGAGTGTGAAAACAGCATTATGTCACACTTGAGATTACTTCCCCAAGCCATTTTTCCTTGGTCTCCAAAGCCTGCCAGTTTTGAGTACCTGTGGCCTTGCCACTCAAAACGTCACCTGGCAGATCTCAGTGTTGGCCTTGCCCATGGTAGGAATGGATGGCAAGTCCCTGGAGGACTCAACAGGATCTTGATTATATTGACTTTCCACCAAAAAATCTTTGATTCACCTTATCATGGGCATTATACTATTAGATCTGAAATTCCGAAGTATCTAGTACTCTGGAACACACCTACGGCCAGTATGTGGGAGGTAACCACAGAAGCCTATAACTGCAAAGTTCATACATTTGCCCATAGAAGATTTATAATTTGTTAATCAGTTCCAAGCATGTTACTCAAAACTAACAGAGACTGAATCCTAATCATGAAACATCAAGTATGGGTTTAGAACTTCCCGTTTTGAGTTGGATGCTATAAGGTCAAAAAGGATAAGGTCAACTGGGCACCACCAGGGTTAGGCAGGTAGTAGTGTGTGGCAAGTACCAAGCAAATCCAAGGGCATGTTTAAGTTACAAATGGCTCCACACCCCTGTCATCTCCTACCTCTGTTGCACTTATACCTCTGGGCTCACCCCTGAGACCCCATAGAGAGAACCAGGCGACCCAGAGGGAAAAGCAAAGCCCTGGTTCATAGACGCATTCATCCAATACATAACAATGAATTGTTAGTGGACGGTTGCCATCCCACAACTCCTTAGGGGACACCCTAAAAGACAGAAAATTCTCCCAGTGGGCTATGTTCAATCAGTACACTTGGATCATTTATGAAATAAGAGGGTCCAAGAAGGGTATTCAGAATAGCATCCAATGTGTAACAAAACGAATACAGTATTGTAAAGCAAAACAAACTAAAAATAAAAATTAATTAAAAAAAAAACAGAATAGCATCCATCAGATGAGTTGGCTGGCCGCTCAGGATCCTGAAAGCAGCAAGATAAGAGACAAGGTGGTGTAGGGAAGAGGCCATGCTGAAGGACCTGTTAGGAATAGACACAGCCTACGTTGGTTTTAATTATGACAGTGATTCATCAAGAAGAGATTCTCAGCAAGTGGACAGGATGGCTTGTCTAGAAGTCAGCCAGCTGCAGTGCTCAGTACCCAAGTGCTTGCAAAAAAGGGCAATGCATTCTGTGGGTCCAGCATCAGTGTGTGTGATGCAGCCTTGAAGACCTCGCCAAACACATCCCTGGCTTTCCCCGCCTCTATGTCAGCATCTGTTTGCCTGACTCCATTGCAAACTGGAAACAAGGGAGCTCATGCCCTTGAGGGTGCCCACCTCCCAGTCAATATAGGAGAGTCACCGAGTGACTGTCAACCACCGCATCACACGGGAGTGTTACCAGGAGCATGCTATGCAGAACCGTACAGAGGCTCTCCCGCGGGACTGAGCCCCAGATTCCCATGATCATGAACTCTGACACAGCCTTGACTTTCTCTTTCCCTCGTCCTGCTTTCCTCACTGCTCACCTATGCTTCCTGGAACCACCTGCCAGGTGAACTACCTGAGCCCGAATCCCTCATTTCACAGTTGGCGTTCCGGGAAAGCCCAACTAAAATGTCTGATGCTTGCGGGGGTTATGGTCAGGTTGGAGATGAAGGTTTATCCCCCCTGCCACCAAATTCATGTTGAAGCACTAATTCCAATATGAAAGTCTTAGGAGGTGGAGCTTTTGGAAAGTAATTTGGTTTAGGTGAAGTCGTACGGTGGACCCCATGATGGGATTAGTAACCTTAAGAGTAAAGAGACCTTCCCAAGTGGCTGAGTGGTGAGGAACCCATCTGCCAACACAGGAGACGTGGGTTCCATCTCTGAGTTGGCAAGATCCCCTGGAAGAAGAAATGGCAACCCACTCCAGTATTCTTGCCTGGAAACTTCCATGGACAAAGGACCCTGGTGGGATACAGTCTACAGGTCACGGAGAGCCATGACTGAAGGAACTGAACACACACACAGAAGAGACTGGAGCTCCTTTGCTTTCTACCTTTTTGAAACAAGACCGTCATCGTAAGCCAGGAGACCTCTCAGCAGGAGCCCAATTCTTGGCACATTAACCTCGGGCTTCCCAGCCTCCTCATTCCTTCAGGCCCAGCAGTTCTATGGCTCTTCAACCTCCGTGCCCATCCCAGGAGTGTATGTCAGCTACACTGTCCCCAGTGGTGTTTCCAGATTCACGTCTCTGCTTCTCTGGGAGTAGTTTGGCCCTCAGTGCAGGCAGCCATGGAACAAGGGTGGAGGTCACACAGAGGGAGTGTGTGGCCTCAGGCTCCCTGGCACTGACCAACGCTGGCACAGGCCTGTCCCCAGGTCCTTCCTGTTCCTCCCAGTCTGATGCAGGAGGCGCCCCCTCAAAGTACACATCTGAGATAGCAGGATCCCTGGTCTCCCCATCAGCACACACACTTCTGTGTCCCCAGAAAGAACACCAGCTAAGCCAAGTGTGACAGGAGAAGAAAGCTAACATTTTTGGAGGTGAGGGGGATGGTATTAACTACAGCGGGAGCAGTTTAATATTTTGTAAAGATCTTATGAGTCTTTTTCCTGCTTGCCCTTTGTACATCTCTTTAGTAGGTCAAGACAACATTCTGTCCTTACATTTTTGCCAATATGCTTGGAGTGCCCTTAGGCCATTAACGAAACATCAAGTTGTTTGCTAAGTTCTTGGAATAAGCACTCTTCATCCCTCAGATTCCTAGCCAGGCCTGATGTATGGAATTTCCACCTGGGCATCTGGGGTTGGACTTTCAATCCTGGTTTTCATATCAGCAGAAATCTTCCTCCTAGAGGAAGCAGCTGCCTGGCAAGTTGGACCATCAGCTTAGAAAATTCAGCTCAATGGTAGAGAAACCTAGGAAGGAAGACTTAGGTTTTCCTGAAAACCTAGCAATTGAATAGTTGTGGACTACTGGGTATGTTAACTGATGTTTGATATGTAAAGTATATTTCAGTGAAAGCTTTAGACTCTGCTAGGATCACGACAAATAGTTGCTGCATATCTGAGTCATGAAGTTAGAATTTTATGCTTTACCTCTAATACCTTGAATACTCAAAATGTCAAAGATTTAGATGTCTAGTAAGACATGGCCAACTGCTACCTCTCATTGTGACTTGTCATGCTAGGCTTTTTAAATTTGTAGGAAAAAACTACTTGCTTCTTATATCCTTCGACAATTTCTGGTGCCTTTGCCAAGTTCAATTTTAAAATCATGTTTCCTAGTGAGATTTCTGGCTTAATGTTAACATTTATACATAAGAATGTCTCGTTAAAGANATTGTGACTTGTCATGCTAGGCTTTTTAAATTTGTAGGAAAAAACTACTTGCTTCTTATATCCTTCGACAATTTCTGGTGCCTTTGCCAAGTTCAATTTTAAAATCATGTTTCCTAGTGAGATTTCTGGCTTAATGTTAACATTTATACATAAGAATGTCTCATTAAAGATCACAATTTATACCTGAGGCCATGTGAAGCGACATCGTAAGGTGTTCACTATCTACAGGATTCTGAGAAGAAATTTATTTACCTTCTTTAGCATAGGACCCTGGGTCTGGGAGACCAGAGTCCAGGCTCTCCAGCATAAGTGGAATCAATTACGTTTCAAAAGGTAGGTGAGCTTGGTGTAGGGTGAGGCAATTCAACACAAGATCATGGTTCCTCTGAAGGAAAATAGGGCAAAAAGCAAAGATGGTCAAGGCAGAGGACATTCCCCACTGATGCTTTCAAAACTCTAGCTTCCCACCTGGCAGCTGCGGAGGGGTGTCCTTTGGCACCACCTGGTGGCCAAAGGGCCTCACAACAGCTTTAGAGATGAGATGCCTGAGGAAGCTTGACAGATGCTGAAGCGGAAACATACTTTGGCCACCTGATGCGAAGAACTGACTCATATGAAAAGACCTTGATGCTGGGAAAGATCGATGGTGGGGGGAGAAGAGGATGACAGAGGAGATGGTTGGATGGCATCACCGACTCAGTGGACATGAGTCTGAGTAAGCTCCAGGAGTTGGTGATGGACAGGGAAGCCTGGAGTGCTGCAGTCCATGGGGCTGCAGAGTCGGACACAACTGAGCTAAAGCCTACCAGGGGAGATGCTAGGTTCCTGCAACCAGAACTTAACCTAGACGCTGGACATCTCGGGACAGCCGTAAAACCTACTCAGCATCACAGTAGGCCTGGGCACCCCTTTCCTCCAGCTTCATCCTTCCTGCTGACCCTGGCTTGGCTCACGACATGATCTGGTCACAGACCCCTAAGGAGTTCCCAACCACATTGAACCTAGGGCAGCTAGATAAGCCAGAGATGCTGTTCACAGGCAGTAAGATGTGCTAAGATGAGACATGCGGGTCTCTGGAGAGTCCCGTGCACGCTCTGTCTGGGGAATCAAGGATGCAGTCTCTTTACCATGAAGGCACTCAAGTCACATCAAACTAAGCAGGGCTTGGGAGAAGTCCTGTCCCAGATCCAATCTGCAGGAGGATGGCCGTGGTGACCTGGGCCTGACATCCCTGCTTAGATGGTCTTTATGCTCACTATCAGACCAGTGAGTGACGTGGGCCATCTGCTTGCCCGTCATCATTCTATGACTACCTCTAACACACACGTATGTCTTCACTGCCTCCAATGAGGCTTGGAAAGCACTTGATCAAGTGCAAATTGCAGAGTCAAGAAGGCATTCTGTGTACAGATTACACTATGCTCACTACGTCTGCGTATGTCTATGTTCCTAATGAGATCATAAAACTTTGAAATGCAATAAAATAAAGTCATTTCTATGATTCATTCCTTTCCTCAGCAGTAAGACAAGAATAAAGGATCAGAAATAGAGGGGGGCACAGTGGCATTTATATTTTCCCTTCTGAGTCATGGACAAGGACCGTCTAGTTTGGAAGCCCATAGCCCAGCCCAAATTGACATAGCTGACAGGTGCTTTCCAAGGATGGCTTCAGGGTAATTTGATACTATAAAATATACCCACATTACAAGAGCAAAACTGAATTGCCTAACAAGCCAGGTAAGGTGGTGATTTTGCCATATCCACTCACTACCACTTGTCAGAAGTGATAAATTTCAGTCTATTATAGATACAAAAGATCCTTAAAGTCCTTGTTATACATAAGTCCACCAAAGGGCTTCCTGTAAATAACTCCTTGGAGACTCTGGACTCTGAGGGGCACAAGCCTAGGGGTTATAAGGATCCCCCCACGTCCCGTGCCAGGGTGGAGAGAGCAAGCCACCAAGCAGAGCACACCCTGCCCAGTCTGCACAGCCATGTGGGCGAGCACACAGCTTGCACTTGAGGCTGAGCCTCAGAAGAGAGGACTTGGGACATCAGTCTCTCAACCAGCAGGTGCCCCCGAGAGTTGCATCAAGTTAGCAAACAAGGCCTCCATGGCTCACACAGCTCTCTCTGGAAACTTCTCACCAGGAAAGAGGTGCAGCCACAGATGACCATGTGGACTCCACTCCAGGTGGTGGCAGGCAGGACACCACCCCACCCAGGGTAGCTTCAGACCTTGTCTGTGTGCTTCACTTCATTTTAGTTCAAAAATTTTTTTAAAAACTGAAGATTTGTTGCAACTATCAGCACTGCTTTCCAACATGCGCTCACTGCATGTCTCACAATTTGTGATTCTCATGATATTTCAAACTCATTGTATTTGGTATGGTGACCAGGGATGCCATGAATTGCACCATAGAGATGTGTTCCAATGGCTCCAGCTGGCCATTTCGTATCTCCCCCTTTACTTTCTGCTTGAGACACCACCCCACCCAGGGTAGCTTCAGACCTCGTCTGTGTGCTTCACTTCATTTTAGTTCAAAGATTTTTTAAAAAACTGAAGATTTGTTGCAACTATCAGCACTGCTTTCCAACATGCGCTCACTGCATGTCTCACAATTTGTGATTCTCATGATATTTCAAACTCATTGTATTTGGTATGGTGACCAGGGATGCCATGAATTGCACCATAGAGATGTGTTCCAATGGCTCCAGCTGGCCATTTCGTATCTCCCCCTTTACTTTCTGCTTGTGTCCTGAGGATGAAATGTTGAATCAGGCCAGTGAATAACCTACAATGGCCACTAATCAAGGAGAGTCGCCGGTCTCACTTTATATCAAAAGCGAGAAATGATTAAGCTTAGTGAGGGAGGCGCGACAAAAGCTAAGAGGCTGAAAGGTAGGCCTCTTGTGCCAGTTAAGTCGTGAATGCCAAGGGAAAGTTTTTGAAGGAAACAAAAGTGCTACTCCAGTAAACAAAGCTCAGCCTCATTGCTGACACGGAGAAAAAAGTTTTACTGGTCTTGCTAGAACAAACGAGCCACAGCATTCCCTTAAGCCAAAGCCTAGTCCAGAGCAAGGCCCTAACTCTTTGATGCGATGTCAGGGAGGTGAGGAAGCTGCAGAAATTTAAACCAACAGGCAGAGTTCAGTTCAGGAGGTTTAAGTCAGTTGTCTCCTTAGAAGCCACAAGGGCTGAATGACAGCACATTTTGTTAACATGGTTTCCTGAGTATTTTATATTTACTATTGAGATCCACTGCTCAGGAAAAAATTCTTTTCCAAGTATTATTGCCACTGACAATGCACCTGGCCACCCAAGAGCACTCTGATGACGATACAATGAGATTATGTTACATATGCTTGTTAACATCCGTTCTGCTGCCATGGATTGAGAAGTCATTCTGACTTTCACGTCTCATTAAGTACACTTCATAAAGCTATAGCTGCCATGTACAGTGATTCCTCTGAATCTGGGCAAAGTAAACTGAATACCTTCTGGAAAGGATTCATCATTTATATGCCATGAAGAACAGTTGTCATTCACAGCAAGAGGTCAAAATCAACATTCACAGGAGTTAGGAAGAAATTGATTCCAACCCTCATGGGTGACTGAGGGGTTCAAAACTTCAGTAGAGAAATAGCTATAGAGATGACAGAACTTAGCAAGAGGACTAGAATGAGAGGTGGAGCCTGAAGATGCAACTAGATTGCTACAGTCCACGATAATTTAATGGATGAGAAGTTGCTTCTAATGGAGAGACAAGGCATCTACCTGGTGGAGATGCCGTGAATACTGTTGAAATGAGAGGATTCGGAGAGTTCCAGCAACTTAGTCAAAAGCAGCAGCAAGGTTTGAGAGGACCGACTCCAGATCTGAAAGTTCTGTGGGTAAAATGCCAAACAGTATTGCATACTACAGAGAAATCATGAAAGGATTTACAACAACCACTGCTGTAAAGCTCACAAGCAAGGCTGTGCACAAAATCCTTCAAGCTAGGTATCAGCAGTACATGAACCAAGAACTTCCAGATGTACAAGCTGGGTTTCAAAGAGGCAGAGAAACCAAAAGTCAAATTGCCAACATTCATTGGATCATGGAGAAGGCAAGGGAATTCCAGAAAAACATCTACTTCCCCTTCATTGACTGTGCGGATCACAACAAACTGGAAAATTCTTGAAGAGATACGAGTACCAGACCACCTCCCATCTCCTGAGAAAATGGTATGCGGTTCAAGCAGCAATGAAACAAACCGACATGAAAGACGGGTTCAAAATTGGGGAAATGAGTACAAGACTATATTATCACCCAGCTTATTTAACTTGTTCATAAGAGTACATCATGCAAAATGCCAGCTGGATTAATCACAAACTAGAATCAAGACTGTCAGGTAAAATAACCTCAAATATGCAGATTATATCACTAACGGCAGAAAGGGAAGAGAACTAAAGAGTCTCGTGTTGGTAAGAGTGAAAAAGTTGACCTGAAACTCAAACTAAGATCATGGCACTCGTTCCCATCATTTCATGACAAATACATGGAAAAAAAGTGGAAGCAGTGACTGATTTTCTTGGGCTCCAAGGATCACTGCAGATGGTGACTGCAGCCATGAAATTAAAAGATGCTTGCTCCTTGAAAGAAAAGCTATGACAAACCTAAATAGCATATTAAAGAGTTAGCCTCCAATTGAAATAATTTTAAAAAGCAGAGACACCACTTTGCCAAAGGTGTAGTCATGTATGGAAGTAAGAGTTGGTCCGTAAAGAAGGCTGAAAGTCAAAGAATTGATGCTTTTTTAATTGTGCTTCTGGAGAAGACTATTTAGTCCCTTGGATAGCAAGGAGTTCAAACCAGTCAACCCTAAATAAAGGAGATCAACCCTGAATAGTCACTGGAAGGACTGATGCTGACACTCCCATACTTTGGCCTGTTGATGCAAAGAGCTAACTGGCTGGGAAGGAAGGAAAGACAAAGGGAACAGGGAGTGGCAAAGGATGAGACAGATAGCAAACTCTGGAAGACAGTGAAGGACAGAGGAGCCTGCCATTCTGCAGTCTATGAGGCCACAGAGTCAGACACGACTTAGCAACTGAAAAACAATCACTGCTGTAAAGCTCAGCATTTGGCTTGTGGGGCATCAGGCTAAGGATTCCAGTTTGGTGACTCGGGCATCAGGGCAGCATCCACATTTGACAGACGCTTTCCCTTGTTATCAGTAACTCGGACAACCTTCACCTCCACTTAAGGGGGCAACACTCCCTACAAGAAGTACCTGGACATGGGAAAGCTGAAGAGCTCTTGCAGACAGTAAGCAAGCATTTCGGGCACACAGGACAGCTCCCAGGGTCCAGCAGGCGGGTCCTGCCAGCCAGGCACATCTTTCACCATCTCACGCAGTAGTGCAGGCTCAGTCCTGCCTGAGCTGCTCAGGTTTGGTGGCACCAACACCTACTAGGAACTAAAGGGTTAAAGGAGCCAAAGAAAGCTTGCTTGCTGGTTCTTGGTGAGCTCACAAGCGAGACAGCAGAGAGGGCCCATTGTGATCCTGAAGCAACAGGACCTACAGATACCCCAAGCTGGGTCACATCAGAGGTCACACCTAAGCACTCAATACCCCTGGAGCTGGACATTCTTAAATGTGAAGCTCCAAGGGAACTGCACGCTTGAGCCCCAGAAACACCCCTATAGTCAAAACATCCTCCCTGCCCTCGGAGTTTCCCATCTGGCAGAGACAATAGCTGAGATGGTTCAGCTTTGACATCAGTTGACAGGCACCAGCAAGCCCTGCAGTTTCACCGTCACAATATTCAAAAGCACAGTGGAGGCACTGTCTCCAAGGAAGGCCCCAACATCCACAGGGCAGCCCCCGAGAAGTACCCACCCTCTGGATCCTGGCTGCAGTTCACACTGCCAGCCTCTCCCCTAGGTTTGCTTAGTATAGAAGTCTGGCAAAATTATATATGTATGTAATTCAGAAAAGCTAAAAATAAGGTCATTGGTACCATGCAAATGGCAACTAGGAGGCAGGGACATTGAGAGTGACATAATCAGGCTCCCAGGTTATGGCCTTGCATCCTGTTACCAGGCTCAACTCCCAAGAGCAGTCATCCCTCAGCCTCCTGGTGTGTGGTCTTTCGTGGACGGTAGAAAATGACAGACCCACTTGGAACTGCCGGAGATGGTCTCCCAGCACAGCAAGCTGCTTTCCACACCTCTCAGGAAGGAGACTGACCCAGCCTGGACCACGAGGAATTGTGAGGCCCCTAACATCTGCACATGCAGGGCAAACTTCCTGGGTTTAAAAAATCCTCCATATCAAGAAGGTTCTTTGTCCTGCTCTGACTCAAGCTTCAAGGTGCCTCACATTTGTGAAGACGTGTGGGAAGAATTCCACATCCACTTGAGTGACAGCCTCCCCCCAAACCACCTCCCAGTCACCCAGCACCGCCCCCCTGCAATGGCCAAAGTCCCCTAAGTCGGGCCTGCCCATACCAAGGCACATCAGGCATTACCCCGAACAAGTTTCTCATCCCCAATCTTTTTTCTCAGCGATCCAGGAAGCCCACTGGACTGTAGCCTGTCCTAGGCCCCAGAGTGCAGCCGTCAGAACTCAGCAGGCAGGTTAGGATGCCCTCCTCTGTGTGTTTAGAGGCTGAGCTGTATGTCCTTGGGGAGCTGAGCACCCAGCAGAGGACACTGCTTATCCTCTATCCCAGTGTGTGAACTGTGGATGTTTTGTCCTGGGATAATGTTCCCAAATATATGCACGTGAGAAAATCAAGGATGGGAGAGGTCATTCCCAAGTCTTCTCTTCCCCATTTTCAGCTAGTTACTATGAAGTCAGCAGGGTCCTACCACACTCACTGATGACATCCACTTCACTGTTTTAGGGGAAACAGCAATGCCAAGTCTCAGCGAAGCGAACTCCGTACCTGTCTTGTTGAGTCTCACCCACCCACCACACAAACCCCAGCCCTGCACTCCTCCCCTATGGGTGGCCTTTCTTAGCCCTCCTGGCACCACCCTCCAGGGCCCCTGGGCCCACCTGCCTCAAGCCAACACTGTCATCCAGTTCCACAGAAGGATTAAAGTTTTTAAAAATCAGATTATGTTCCCTGGCAGTTCCAGACATGTTTTCTGGGTGAGGCCTGTGAGGGAATAACTTGGTTTGAGTTCAAGTTCAGAGATTCGTCATTCCCGGCGGGTGGGGGCGGGAGGTGGGACTTGGGACACCTTGAGATTCCAGGCAGTCAGGACTGGATGGGTGCAGTGGGAGGGAGCCACTTGCAAAGGGCCTTGCTGGGAGCAGCAGCTGGCGCCTTTCTCCCTGGTCCTAGCCAGTTGGCCCACCTCTCCCAGGGTTCAGTCTCTGGTCCTCCCCATCCATCCCTCCATTGGTCAAGATTTAGGTGCTGCTGGGGAAGGGGCTGGGGGCCCACCTCATTTTGGGGAGGTCTCATGAGGCTGGACCATAAGAGCTAAAGCCATCTCTGCAGTTCGACCCTCACACAGAGCTCTGGTAGCCACAAGACCAGAAAAAGGTCAATCTTCATCCCAAATCCTAAGAAAGGCAGTACTAAAGATTGTTCAAACTATAGACAGTTGCATTCATCTCCCGTGCTAATAAGGGTCATGCTCAAAGATCCAGCGAGGCTCTTGTGTTTGAATTCCACAGCCAGGCCTCACCATTAGCCTATTGGTTCTTATCACTAGCCTAGAAGACCCTGCGTGACACACGGTTCTGGAAGAGGCTTGGAACCTGTAAGGGACAAACAGCTGCTACTCTGACATACCCGAGTCAGCTCTCCAGCTACTCAGAGGACAAGAGTCAAGTCCCGGGCCAAGGAGGCCAAGATTTAAGGGTGGGGCCTTGAAGCCACTAGATCTGCTCAGCTGCTCTGGCAGAGAGCAGTCTGTGAAAGTCTGCAACACATCCAAGCAGTTTCCTCTGAACAAATGGTAGCTCAACCCCTGGAGGGCTCTGTTAGAGCCCACTATGCCACACTCCTTCCATCCCACTCTTAAGTCCGCGTTTTCCCACTGAGCATGGCCCCAGCAAGAGGGGCCCAAGGCATCAGGGAAACCCGTCGGGCACACAGCAGCGAGCTCTGCTCCTCCTGGGCCACAAAGGAACCTGTAAGGGACAAACAGCTGCTACTCTGACATACCCGAGTCAGCTCTCCAGCTACTCAGAGGACAAGAGTCAAGTCCCGGGCCAAGGAGGCCAAGATTTAAGGGTGGGGCCTTGAAGCCACTAGATCTGCTCAGCTGCTCTGGCAGAGAGCAGTCTGTGAAAGTCTGCAACACATCCAAGCAGTTTCCTCTGAACAAATGGTAGCTCAACCCCTGGAGGGCTCTGTTAGAGCCCACTATGCCACACTCCTTCCATCCCACTCTTAAGTCCGCGTTTTCCCACTGAGCATGGCCCCAGCAAGAGGGGCCCAAGGCATCAGGGAAACCCGTCAGGCACACAGCAGCGAGCTCTGCTCCTCCTGGGCCACAAGCTCTGATGCCTTGTTCTTCTGCCACTGCCTGCTTTCAAGCCTCTTCAGACTCCTTTTCTCCTTGAAAAAGGAAAGTGCTCAAGTCCTGACCTCTACTTAGACTGAGGTTGCAGACATGTGCCTCAAGTGAGCCAGATAAACCCCTTTTCTGTTTTAAACCCAGCTAAAGCCTCCCGATACCTCAGGACTCCAATCAAGGCCACGTTTGATACTTCAGCTGTTCCAAGTCCACACAGCCATACAGGTTCAGGCCAGTTGTCTCCATTGAGACTAAACTTCAGCCAACATGGGCATAGAGCCATCCCTTCTACACACACAGCCCATGTCTACACCCAGGAGCAAAGAAAGCAGCAAGTGTGTCTTTCTCCAGAAACACCAGGAAACCCTCTTTTCCAGGGGGGATTATTAAATGATGCACTTGGCAAGAAGTTAATTGCATACCAGTGCAGAGTCTGAGCCAAATTCTCCCCACCAAGCTCTAACCACTGCTAAAAGGGGCTTATCTATATGCTATTAGTTCCTTCAGGGCACTGCCTTCTAGAAACCTCAAGGGCAAGTGACTCAATGTCGGGTTGGGACACATAGGAGAATCCCAGGTTGGGTGAGCTTACAGGAGAAGTTTATTGCAGGGACTCAGCGCGGTCATGAATCCAACATAAGAACTGGAGCCAGCAGTGAGGTCCTCAAGCAGGAGTCTGAGGATTCCCAGGCAAAAGCAAACTCAAAAAGTTGGCCTCGATTTGCATTCTGTAATCCCTAAAGTGACACTCCCAAGCCATTTCCAAGTCTTTACAGATATAAGAGGTAGAGAAGCACCTCCCCCATGGAAATTCAGACTCTTCCAGTGGTTACAGACTTCCTCTCAGTTCCTCCACTGGTAATCCATTTATTTGCAGTTTGATTAAAAACCCTTGCCAGGGCAGTCTGTCTCCAACACCAGGCCCTAGCAGTCCTACAAAGCCTAGCAGAATTGCCTTTTTAGCTCAGAAAAGCTGGCTCAACACTCAACATTCAAACACCTAAGATGATGGCATCCCATCTCATCGCTTCATGCAAATAGGGGGAGAAGTGAAAATGGCGACAGATATTTTCTTGGGCTCCAAATGCAGCTATGACATTAAAAGATGCTTGTTCCTTGGAAGGAAAGCTGTAACAAACCTAGGCCAGATTAAGCAAAGACACTCTGCTGACAAAGGTCCATTTATAAAAGCTATAGTTTCTCCAGCAGTCATGTATGGATGTGTGAGCTGGACCATAAAGGCCGCTGAGTGCCGAAAAATTGATGTTTCCACATAGTGGTGCTGAAGACACTTGGGAGTGCCTTGGACTGCAAGGCGACCACACCAGTCCATCCTAAAGGAAATCTACCTTGAATATTCATTGGAAGGACTGATGCTGAAGCTCCAATACTTTGGCCACCTGATGTGAAGAGCCAACTCACTGGAAAAGACCCTGATGCTGGAGAAGAGGGCAGGAGGAGAAGGGGACGACATACTGCAGTCCATGGGGTCACAAAGTCTCAGACATGACTGAAAAACCATCCCCCAAGCTGTTCTACTCCTCTCCCCTGGGAGCCCAAGTTGACCACTGCAAAGCATGTAGTCAGATCATCCATTTGATGGCCTAGCTTAGGTGACTAGATCACCCACCACACCCAGTTGTCCAAGCTAAAAACCAAACATCACTGCGCTCCTTTTCTCACCCTTAACTCCCACTGCCTGCCCACCTCAAGTTTCTCTACTCCCTGGTTCCCACACATTGCAAGCTAAATTCAAAATTTACTGTAGCCTTAAGGCAGAGGACAATGCGTTAGCCATTTGTTAGCAGTAGCCACAGAATAGACAACGGACCAATCTGGTCAATGTAGTGATAGTCCCCCATCTGGTGGACTCTTGGCATTTCTAAAACAGCCTTTCCCAAAAACCCACCCTGTCAACTCCCAGGTAAAATAAAAAATGTATTAGAGAGGGAATATCTAGAGAACTCAAAAACGCCTCAGAGCGTGCGGCGTCTGCTCCAAGGGGAAGTGAGACACGGTGTATTTGTAATAGGTGTACGTCTGCACAGAGGTGCCTGCTATGCTGCCCATCGTACTTTAATGGAAGTTTTAGCTTTAGTAAGACACGTACAAGAATTGCAAATGAAGTGCAAAAGTAGTCGTTGATATTAACCCAAAGACGTAGGCGTTTCAACATTCACTTACGTAACAAATTGGCCACCACAGGCATCAGTTTCTACAAAACTCTCCTGGTCAATAACATGTTAAGGCCTTTTCTCCCAGAAGACGTTCTCATGCCTTAGGAAAATAAGGACCNCAGGGAGGCCTGGCGTGCTGCGATTCATGGGGTCGCAGAGAGTCGGACATGACTGAGCAACTGAACTGAACTGAACTGAAACCTGACTACACATGAGAAGTACACCTAACAGCCTCTGCCCTAGAGCTTGCCCTTATGCAATGGTTATATTTTCCAGATATCAAGATTTGCTTAGTTTTATCATTTCTCATTGAGTCAACAAGCTACTCTTTGGATCCTGCCTCTTTGGGGAGTTTTCCTCTAAACATCTTGACCTTGTACATTATTTTTCTAAATGAACTTTCTGAACATCTCTTCTCTGGCCAATCCCATTGATGGAAGCTTCTCTTTCTAAGGCCTTCTCTTGGTAACTAGTAGCATATTCTAAATGTATCATTGGAAGTACTTCTTTCAGATCAAAACTATTGGGGAATTTCCCACTTGATTTCTGTCAATTTGACCCTGATTCTCCTTAATAGACTTGAGGAATAATGTCTCGGTTAACCTTTTTTCTACATGGTAATCCCCCTGAAGGAGCTGCCTGGGAAGCTGGGCCCCATTTACATTTGTCTGTTGGTGAAATATCTATTGATATCACTTGAGGAAATGTGCCTTAATTATCCTTTATAAAATTATATATATTAATTTAATTTATTACATGTACATATTTTAAACATTGCTTTTTGAAGACCTATTTCATAAATACCCTTATCCAAGCATCTCAGGACTCTTGGCCTAATTATTTTGTGGCTAATTTTATTCATAGAATCTTTCAAGTCAGCAACCAATTTTTGAGGCATCTCATAAACACCAGTTTTATGCACTGATTGTGACATTGATGAATATTGAGGGAATTTTTTTTCCCCTGGCTAACTTTTCTCATGAAATTGCTTTCTATTGGCCATTATTCATGAGCATTTTCCCTAGCCGGGCTCATCTGCAGAATTTATCTCCCCAGTGATAATTCTTGTAAAGTCTCTCCTCAGCTAGTTGTATCCATGTAGTTCATTTTTCAGATAAATGACCTGGAGGTAATTCATTCTGCCCATTATGGTCTTGGAAAAGTCCAGTGGTGACTTTTTTGGGGTAGTAGGGAATAATTGCAGTCTGACTGAAAACAGACATGTGTTTCATCATAAGGGCAATGATTTCTGATCAGCTTTCCCTTCTTGGCCTTATGTATACAGACTTTTCTTTTATAGTACCTCTTGTGGGGCAATTTTTGCCCCAATAATTGGTATCTGGGAACTGTATTTCCTCATGAAATATTTGATTATTCCATTTCACTTTGGCTAAACTTATCTACAAGTGTAATATTTTTTATACATTATCTTTGGATGCTATCATTTTAGTCAGGGAGGTCATCCTTTTTGATGATGGCAACCAG
Organism: Aepyceros melampus; assembly: GCA_006408695.1. Classification (NCBI taxonomy): domain Eukaryota; kingdom Metazoa; phylum Chordata; class Mammalia; order Artiodactyla; family Bovidae; genus Aepyceros; species Aepyceros melampus. The sequence continues at coordinate 19,504 of SJXQ01008511.1, forward strand.
AAAAAAAATGTTTTTTCTTTTCTAATAATTTATTTGAGGAGGAAAGACCCAAGAAATTCCATCCAGTATCAGGATAACTTCTGATCATGGCTTCCAAAAGTCTACTTTCTGGGAACACTTAATAGGACTTTGTTCCATCTGTGACATCCAGACTTGCCTTTTGTTGAAAGTTTTCAGAAGGAGTTTCTTCTTGACAAATAGAATTTGAACGTGGACATAGAAAGACCCAGAGACCCTCTCCTGTGCTAACATGAGAGATGAAACAGGGCTCAACTCTGAGCCATCCCTGGGGAGCTGTTGGCACACGCATTGAACTCTCTTCATACAAATCATAACTTTAATCCTGCCCAGAAAAGTCACTCATTGGTTTTTCTTTGCTGACAGCACCCTCTTATAGCCACATTATCAGCTGATTTAAGCCATTTCATTCTCAGATTCTGAAAATATGTGGTTGTGACATCACAGCTGTTGCATTTGTTCCCCCAAAGTCATTCTTCATTTTGTCTCTCCAAAGATAGAAAAGGGGGATCTAGTCTACCCTACAGGATAGTATTCAACCTTTTGAAAAATATTTACAATCTACATAAAAATATAACAATGATGTTACTAGGTACTGATTATATCTACTGCTGTGAGCAAGAATCCCTTAGAACAAATGGAGTAGCCATCATAGTCAACACAGAGTCTGAAATGCAGTTCAATTCAGTTCAGTTCATTCCCTCAGTTGTGTCTGACTGTTTGTGACCCCATGGACTGCAGCACACCAGGCCTCCCTGTCCATCACCAACTCCCGCAGTTTACTCAAACTCATGTCCGTTGAGTCGGTAATGCCATCCAACCACCTCATCCTCTGTCGTCACCTTCTCCTCCTGTCTTCAATCTTTCCCAGGATCAATATCTTTTCCAATGAATCAGTTCTTTGCATCAGGTGGCCAAAGTATTGGAGTTTTAGCTTGAGCATCAGTCCTTCCAGTGAATATTCAGGACTGATCTCCTTTGGGATAGACCAGTTGGATCTCCTTGCAGTCCAAGGGACTCTCAAGAGTTTTTCCAACACCACAGTTCAAAAGCATCAATTCTTCAGCACTCAGCTTTCTTTATGGTCCAACTCTCCCATCCATACATGACTACTGGAAAAACCATAGCCTTGACTAGATGGACCTTTGTTGGCAAAGTAATGTCTCTGCTTTTTAATATGCTGTCTAGGTTGGTCATAACTTTTCTTCCAAGGAGCAAGTGTCTTTTAATTTCATGGCTGCAGTCAAAATCTGCAGTGATTTTGGAGCTCCCTAAAGTAGAGTCTGTCACTGTTTCCATTACTTTCCCATCTATTTGCCATGAATTGATGGGACCAGATACCATGATCTTCGTTTTCTGAATGTTGAATTTTAAGCCAGCCTTTTCACTCTCCTTTTTCATTTTCATCAAGAGACTCTTTAGCTTTTCTTCACTTTCTCCCAAAAGGGTGGTGTCATCTGCATATCTGAGGTTATTGATATTTCTCCCGACAATCTTGATTCCAGCTTGTGCTTCATCCAGCCCAGTGTTTCTCATGATGTACTTTGCATATATAAGTTAAATAAGCAGGGTGACAATATACAGTCTTGAAATGCAGTACTTGAATGCAATCTCAAAAATGATTGAATGATCTCTGTTCATTTCCAAGGCAAACCATTCAATATCACAGTCCACGTCTATGCCTGACCATAATGCTGAAGTAGCTGAAGTTGAACAGTTCTATGAAGACCTACAGGACCTTCTAGAACTAACACCCCCAAAAGATGTCCTTTTCATTATAGGGGACTGGAATGCAAAAGTAGGAAGTCAAGAAATACCTGGAGTAATAGGCAAATTTAGCCTTGGAGTACAAAACAAAGCAGGTCAAAGTACCCCACTCCAGTACTCTTGCCTGGCAAATCCCATGGACGGAGGAGCCTGGTAGGCTGTAGTCCATGCGGTCGCTAAGAGTCGGACACGACTGGGCGACTGAACTGAACTGCAGAGACTGAGCACGCTCACATGCACGCACATGGGGAGCATCGAGAGAATGGCTGAAAAGACCTCATTGCGAAGCCACTTTTAATGAAGACGTAAAGGGAGAGAGCGTCCACTTGAATAACAGAGTAGCCAGTTATTTTACCAGCTACGGTGTTTATGAGGGACTAGCAGATGAACTTCAATTCAGACCATAAGCAAATTCAGAGAAGGAGGAAAAGGAACTTGCTTTTATAGAGAAAAGGGGGGGATTGGGAGGGGCTACAGTAATCAAAGAGCTTACTGGAAGAAACTGGGAGCCCCAGCTATGGAGGCTTCTTATTGGTTGTCCTACTACAGCCTCTTATTGGCTGGAACCCGGGGTAGAGGGAAGTTATATTCTGTGTGTGTGCGCGCTCAGTCATGTCTTAACTCTTTGCAACCCCATGGACTGTAGCCCCCAAGGATCCTCTGCCCTTGGAATTTTCTGTCCGTGGAGTAGGTTGGCATTTCCTACTCCAGGGGATCTTCCCGCCTCAGGGATCAGACTTGCATCCCTTGCACCTCCTGCATTGGCATGAGAACTCTTTTCCACTGTGCCATCTGGGAAGCCCTTTATTCTCTGTGCTGGACGGTAAAGTAGAGGCACCTTCAGGTGGAGACATAGGCAAGTATTTCTTCCTATTTGGAGCAGCTGATGATGCGTGGAGGGGCATGAGAGTTCTGCCTACTGGCCTGTCCCGGCTGATTTTTTTTTTTTTTAATTCTATAAGAGAATCTGCAGAAATCCAGGGGTGTGCAGAGGTGAGAGCTTTCCAAGTGGAGGGGAAGAGAATGTAAAAGTTCCGAGACAAAACCATGCTGGTCGGGCAGGTCATGGTGCGGCCCTTAAATGTTTCTGTGACTGAGATGGGAAGCTACTCGTTAGATATGATCAGATTTAACGTTTTACCAACATCATCCTACTTTAATGTTGAAGTTAGACTAGAAAAGGTCAAGGGCAAAAGAAGGGAGATCAGTTAGCAGTCTATTGTAACAATTAAGGCAAAAGATGATGGTGACTTATGCATTCAGGTGGTTGAATTCTGTCTTTATTTTAAATGGAACGTCAACAGACCAGATTTAGGGCTAACATAAAAATAGTAGAGCCCAGGATGACACCAAGAATTCTGACCTGAGCAAATTAAAAAAATATATAGTAGAAACCAATTCAGGGAGAATATCAGGGATTCCATTTGGATTACAGTTGTTCCTTGAACAACATGGGTTTGAACTGCACAGGTTCACTTACATGTGGTTATTTTCCAAGAATAACTATTGTACTTCACAGTCAGTGGTCTGCTGAATCCAAGGATGTGCAGGAACCTCAGATATTGATAGCCAACTCAAAGTAAGTTATATTTGGATAAACCCACGCATTATTCAAGAGTCAACCATGATTAGGTTGGAGACAACCATTGTTTATCCAAGTGGAGGTAGCAAACTGGGAGTCATGTTCAAGGAAATCTTGATTAAAGATATAAATATCAGATCATCAGCATATAGATATCTGAATGAATACAGGTGGAAAATGATGGAAAAATTCAAACCTTTGAGTTTTACTGTCACTGGAGTTGTTTCAAAAATAAAGACAGGTAAACACCCTGAAAAGCCTAATTGCAAAATTCAGCTAAAGCTGAGGTACAAACATTTGAAACGGATGTGTCTTCACTGTCTAGTGTCCAAAAAATGACAAAGCAAGAGGAAAAAAATTCTCATCAGTTTAGTTACTATTTTAAATCTTTATTATGAGTTTATTTTACCCTATATGTAGTTCAAATCTTCACACAATTAAGGGTTTTCATGGTTATCAGGACGAGACTTGGGTTGGAGAGTCCCTGTAGACACCTCCTTCCACAACCTCTCATATCTTGGTTTAATCCACATAGCTAATCATCTTCAAGCAAGAGCTCTTTGAGTTGGCCACTTTCTCAGCTTGCAGCTTTGAGAGAAGCATCATTAGAATCATCCACCTTCTACAACCTAGGGAGGAGATTCGGAGCCAGGATGAATTTCAAGAGCAATTTCATGCTGAACAGCCTGGTAATTTATTTCTTGTGGAGTTCCAGTGTTCAAGTCAACCTGGCTGGAGACAGATGGCTCTGAAGAAGGGTTCTGTTGAGGCATTCCTGGAATCATATTGGAAGTTCCTGGCAGGGATTCCTGCCTCAAGGCTTCCTTCTCAAGGAGTTCTGGGCTCTCTTGCATGAATTTAGTCTTCTCCAAGGAACTTGCTACAGATATCAGTGGCTAAATAAAAAGGCAGAAGAGCAAAAAAAGTCATTAATAGAGACTAAACATTCTCAGCATAGCAGGAACACAACATTGACATTTTCATGCTCAAGTCTGAACAAAACTGAAAAAGACATTATCCAGAAAGGCATAAAAGAAATCTCACAGGTTCAAGATAATTCACCAATAATTTAACTGCCAGACAGAGCAAAATTAAACATCTTTTAAAGAAAAACTACACAGTCTGGATGGCCTATACAGTACCACATACAAAGTTCAGCACACAGGTAAAAAATTACTAGGTGTGAAAAAGTAGGGAAATGTGAACCATAATCTGGATAAAAAACATTTACTAGAAAGAGACCTCAAAATAACAAAGATGATGAGATTGGCAGACAAGAACTTAAAAGTGATTACAGATTTAAAGGAGAAAAATGGCCATAATCAGTGAAAAGATAGGGCATATCAGCAGAGAAGATAGGAGCCAGAATGGAATTCTAGAACTGAAAAATAAACTGTCAGGGCCAGCGTGAGGAATCTCACCCGTGACAGAGTCACGTGGCACGCTCAGATGGCAGAGCAATTTGAGTTATCGGATTTCTCCCGGGTTTTTCCTGAGCATTGTACCCCAAAAAATAAGAATTTGTCTGTTTTCCCACTATTCTATGACAGTTTCTTGGAAAGAGTTAATTCAAAGCTTTAGCTTCCTGCATTTGAAAGGAGTATTTCAGCCCAACCCCCCTTTGCTAATGCTCTAGCCTGCCTAGCAGGTTCCCCTGACCTTTTACAAGCTTTTGAATTGCTCACAACCCCCCAGCTGTGAGGGCAAAAAGGCCTTGAAGTGTTTTAAAGTTACAAACCTTTTCTAAGAGCCAAAACCCTATTAGTGATAGGATTTCACTGTTGCCTCAATGATTGCTGCCAGACCTCCTTATTTGCACCTGGAAGTTTCAGCTATACAAACAATATGTGGGAAAAGATATGTAGTAGTTTTTTTTTTTTTTAATGTTAGTAACACTAGGCTTTTGAGTTAATTGCTTTCTTTTTTAAATCATTGTACTCCCTCTTGCTTACTGTGTCCTTGCTATGTAAGAATGCAACTTTGTTTAGTGCCTCCTGAGAATGGCGCCAGACCTTGGAAAAAATAACACTTATCAGAAAAGAGCTGTAAATTGTTGAATTGGCCTTTTGGCTGGAAGATGATGTAAATTACCTGAGACTTGTGTATACAATTAGGTATGCAGAGGATAAGCCTGGTCTCGATAAGAGTCAGGGCTGCTGACATCGTGAACATTTGTGAAACCCATTGATCTTCTATGTATAAAAAGGCCATGTGAAACTAAAGTTTGGACCAGTTTTCTCAGACAAGTTTCTCGGATGATTCTCTCTCTAGAACTCCTTCATTGAAAAAAGAAATCTGGCTCCCCTCATGTCTCTTTGTCTCTGCCCTCTTGTACTCTAATTCCAGGCTGAATTCCCATCTGGAGCGGGGGGTGGGGCTCACCACGTCTACTTACTTGCCCTGGCTCTAAGATCTGCGAGAAAGGGACCCAGGGTGGGGCCCCTTTAGAGATTCAAGTGGACGCCGGTGGCCCATGTAGATGGTGCAAATCTCTTGTCTTGAGATTTTATTGGCCTTCCCCGTATACCAAGTTATTCAGCCTTCTTTTCTCCACTAATTTCCTACTATTCTATCCTATCCTGAGCTATCCTATCCTTTTCTGTCCTGTCCTATCCGCCCGCTCTGTCCCCGCTTTGAATATCCCTGGATCCACCAGGGCTGGACCCCAGCAATAAACTATCCAAAATTAAAAAAAAATTCATTAAATTCCTAAATAGGATATTGGACATTGTAGGAGAAAGTATCAGAAAACCTGAAGACAGATCAATAAAAATTATCCAAATCGAAGCATAGAGGAAAAAAAAAATGAAAAAAATGAATATAGTCTCAGTGACCTATGAGACTCAAAGAAACATCAAGCATCCATGTAATTGCAGTCCCTGGTAGGTAGGAAACCTTGGAGCTTAAGTTCTATCCCCAACATTGCCCATTGTCCAATCAACAGTGGACCCTGTTGAGGCTACTGCAGAGAGGTCTGTGAAGTACTTGCCCACATGATCTCTAAGACCCTTCTGACTAGAAAGTGCTATGAATGAATCTGTGCAGCAAATCTACATATTGTTTCCATAAAAACGTATTCCTGAAACATTTGTATGGCTCAGATCTTTATAACAGTGGGATTTTCAGACTTAGAAACAGAATAATGATTTACTTAACTAAAAGATGCCTCTGCTTAATGAAGAGAAACCAGTACAGGAACAACTGTTGCCCTTTTTCTTCTAGGTCTAACTCAAATGCTATCTTCTCTGTGAGTCTCTTCTTGATTCCCATTTGATGTGATCTCTGCCACACATAGCACTCTGTTTCTACTTCTCTTTCAACCCACGCACAACCAACAGTATTCAATCTGGGGCACTAAAAGCAATGATGGCTTTAAGATATTTAGGAAAGTCTTGTAAAACTCTGACTACAGGTGTTAAGAAAATTAGAGATACCAAGGGAACTTTCATGCAAAGATGGGCTTGATAAAGGACAGAAATGGTATGGACCTCATAGAAGCAGAAGATATTAGGAAGAGGTGGCAAGAATACACAGAAGAATTGTACAATAAAGATCTTCATGACCCAGATAATCATGATGGTGTGATCACTCACCTAGAGCCAGACATCCTGGAATGTGAAGTTGAAAGGGGTCTTAGAAAGCATCACTACGAACAAAGCTAGTGGAGGTGATGGAATTCCAGTTGAGCTATTCCAAATCCTGAAAGATGATGCTGTGAAAGGGCTGCACTCAATATGCCAGCAAATTTGGAAAACTCAGCAGTGGCCACAGGACTGGAAGAGGTCAGTTTTCATTCCAGTCCCAAAGAAAGGCAATGCCAAAGAATGCTCAAACTACTGCACAATTGCACTCATCTCACATGCTAGTAAAGTAATGCTCAAAATTCTCCAAGCGAGGCTTCAGCAGTACTTGAACCATGAACTTCCAGGTGTTCAAGCTGGTTTTAGAAAAGGCAGAGGAACCAGAGATCAAATTGCCAACATCCGCCGGATCATGGAAAAAGCAAGAAAGTTCCAGAAAAACATCTATTTCTGCTTTATTGACTATGCCAAAGCCTTTGACTGTGTGGATCACAATAAACTGTGGAGAATTCTGAGAGAGATGGGAATACCAGACCTTCTGACCTGCCTCTTGAGAAATCTATATGCAGGTCAGGAAGCAACAGTTAGAACTGGACATGGAACAACAGACTGATTCCAAATAAGAAACGGAGTATGTCAAGGTTGTATATCGTCACCCTGGTTATTTTACCTATACGCAGTGCACATCATGAGAAATGCTGTGCTGGAAGAAGCACAAGCTGGAATCAAGATTTCTGGGAGAAATATCAATAACCTCAGATATGCAGATGACACCACCCTTATGGCAGAAAGTGAAGAGGAACTGAAAAGCCTCTTAATGAAAGTGAAAGAGGAGAGTGAAAAAGTTGGCTTAATGCTCAACATTCAGAAAACGAACATCATGGATCTGGTCTCACCACTTCATGGGAAATAAATGGAGAAACAGTAGAAACAGTGTCAGATTTTCTTTTTTAGGGCTCCAAAATCACTGCAGATGGTGACTGCAGCCATGAAATTAAAAGACGCTTACTCCTTGGAAGAAAAGTTATGACCAACCTAGATAGCATATTGGAAAGCAGAGACATTACTTTGCCAACAAAGGTCCATCTAGTCAAGACTGTGGTTTTTCCAGTAGTCATGTATGGATGTGAGAGTTGGACTGTGAAGAAAGCTGAGTGCTGAAGAATTGATGTTTTTGAACTGTGGTGTTGGAGAAGACTCTTGAGAGTCCCTTGGACTGCAAGGAGATCCAACCAGGCCATTCTAAAGGAGATCAGTCCTGGGTGTTCTTTGGAAGGAATGATGCTAAAGCTGAAACTCCAGTACTTTGGCCACCTCATGCGAAGAGTTGACTCTTTGGAAAAGACTCTGATGCTGGGAGGGATTGGGGGCAGGAGGAGAAGGGGATGACAGAGGATGAGATGGCTGGATGGCAGCACCGACTCGGGACATGAGTTTGAGTGAACTCTAGGAGTTGGTGATGGACAGGGAAGCCTGGCATGCTGCAATTCATGGGGTCACAAAGAGTCGGACATGATGGAGCGACTGAACTGACTGAACTAACAGATGTTAAAATCCATCAGTTAAATCAGCTGCTGCTGCTGCTAAGTCACTTCAGTCGTGTCGACTCTGTGCGACCCCATAGACGGCAGCCCACCAGGCTCCCCCATCCCTGGGATTCTCCAGGCAAGAACACTGGAGAGGGTTGCCATTTCCTTCTCCAGTGCATGACAGTGAAAAGTGAAAGTGAAGTCACTCAGTTGTGCCCGACTCTTAGCGACCCCATGGACTGCAGCCTCCCAGGCTCCTCCATCCATGGGATTTTCCAGGCAAGAGTACTGGAGTGGGGTGCCATTGCCTTCTCCAAGTTAAATCAGCAGGGCTTCTGAAACCCAATGCAACCCATTCTGGGCCTATTTCAGATAAGTTTACAGTTCCAGTGATGAAATCTAAAGGTGACAGAAGCAAGGAATAGTTTGCAATTCACTTGGAGCCAACAAGAAACCAGAACTTAGACTGTTATTCTATCTGATGTACCTCCACAGCTTCCCTGTGGCTCAGCTTATAAAGAATCCATCTGCAATGCGAGAGACCTGGGTTTGATCCCTGGGTTGGGAAGATCCCCTGGAGAAGGGAAAGGCTACCCAATCTGGTATTCTAGCCTGGAGAATTCTATGGACTGTATAGTCCATGGTGTTACAAAGAGCTGGACATGACTGAGTGACTTTCACGTCACCACCTCCTCACCCTTTATCTAGCTCATTCAATTTGTACCAGGATGTGTCTCTCCCTTGCCCTGTAAGCAATAAGCTTTCTATTAGACCCCTGTTGGGTTCCCTTTGCTTCCTTCTAACAAAGGGAATAAATTTCCATAATTACAATTTGCACGTGAACTCTTTCCTAAAACTGAGAACTTGCTTACAATCCAGGCATCAGGCTGGCTCTCATTTCCCTGACAATTGCCAATTGTCTCACACTTGGCAAAAGAACAGCAAACTTTTTGTTCAACCAAATCTTGCTAAGGAATAGCTAAAGGGTGTGAAACCTCCTGAGTGCAACACAGAGGGACAACTCAAAATACTGATGTGAGCAAAGTTTTCCATCATAAAACCAAGGTCCAGTTTTGGGAGTCTTTCCTTGCCTTATATATTTACATTTCTATTAGCAGTGAAGCAAGGTGAAAAGGATTAGCATGGGCGACCGAGGTGATGACAACTTTTGCTTAATGATCTCACCTCTACCATCTCCCAACAACTGCTCAAATGATGAACTGTTCCTGAGGAAGGGTTCCTTCAATTACTGCTTTCAGACTGTAGTAGGAAACTATCTTTCTTTTGATCTACATGTAAAATATCCAGACTTAAAAAACAAATCTGTTAATTTTGAGGAAAGCTAAGCATGTTGATATAAATGTACATCAAGCTTAATATTTTCATGCCTTCATCAAAATGGCTTTGGAAACTAGCAAAAGCTAATAAATTATATAAGACTACATTAAAGATTTTCATGCACAGGAATACAGTGAACATTACAAAGATGTCAGATATCAAGTTCAAGAAGTCAATCTGCTCTCCAGGTGTCATGTACTTTGCAGAAAGCACAAAATGACACATGGTGTTTTTCAGAAGATAAAAGCTTGACTAATAAACACAGAGTTGTTGCTAACTAGTCTAATAATTCATGACCACTATTAGAGCATCACAGGAGACATCTTGTGGCTTGATACCTAAATGAGCGAGTGAGTGAGTGAAGTCGCTCAGTCGTGTCCGACTCTTTGCGACCCCGTGGACTGTAGCCCTCCAGGCTCCTCCGTCCAGGGGATTCTCCAGGCAAGAATACTGGAGTGGGTTGCCATTTCCTTCTCCAGGGGATCTTCCCGACCCAGGGATCGAACCCAGGTCTCCCGCATTGCAGGCAGACGCTTTAACCTCTGATAGTATTTAACATAAAATAATATATCTGAAGTATATACTGGAAAGCATATTTGGTTTCTGAAAAGTATTGAGTAATTTTTAAAAAGAATTCAAAGAATCTTAAATGAAAATATATTTGTTCCAAGTGATGCTTTAGATTTTTCTAAACTCTGGTTTTTTAAACCAGTAACATGTAAGGTATTTCCTGACATCTAAAATGCCTTTAAGCATTTTGTTCATTGACAAGGATTGTCAGTAAGATTGATCTACACACAAACACATGACTATGGAGGGAAAGTAGGCTTGAGGAGCCTCAGTGCACTCCGTGCATTTCCTGGTACCCACCACGGGATGTGGGTGTGTGCCCACCGCCGAGTTTCTCCTCCCTAGCTGGTGGTGACACTCTTCATACTGCTCTTGAATCGCACGTTCTTCTTGCTTCAGCATTTCTGCCATTCTGGTTTCTCTGAGGCTATTTTCATATTCTCTCTGCAGCTGGATCTTCTCTTGTCTATCCTGGGGTGATATGACAGAGTCTGGTCAGTCCCCGGAGGCATGACCCTTCCCAGGGATCTCCAGAGTCCTGCTTTGGGTTTCAGGTTACTATGAGAAAGCTCACAGCCCTCCCCAGACTGACCTAGCTCTCACGCACACACCTTTTCTTTTGCTTTCGCAGTTTTCCTGTAATGATAAAGCCAGTGAGCCAGGTACTCTATGGGGTCACTGGGCTGAACCATCGCCACTTCTGCCAGAGCCTGGGCCAGGCAATTTCCAAAGCACCTCTTCAGGTAATTGGTTTCCATCCTGGCGGGCTTGGGAAACATCAAAATAGGGTCACAATCTAATTGGACTTAAAAAAAAAATAGACACATTCTAACCAATAGAGATTCATTTGGGGACAAAAGTAAGATGTTTCTGGGAGCCCATCCTGCCCCCAAATTACCAATAAATATGTATGCACTTGTCAATAGCTCTTACATTCAAATGAACTTTTTTCTAAAGCTTTCCAGCTGTCCTAGGTCACAAATAGGTCCTGGGGTTCCTCTGGCCAGGAGCTTGGTGGACGGGTATTTAAGACTGGCTGAGGCCTCCACTTATCCACACATCTCTACTCTTGAGTTGGGAGGAAATAGCTGAGCAGGCAGGAGGGTGTAAGAGGGTCTCTGGGCACCTAGCAAATCACACTATTGTGAGGTTAAAAGGTACAGTCATCTATGACATAGATAAGACAGGCTTATGTATTTCACCACGGACCACTGAGAAGCCCTGAGGCAGAGAGGGAGGGGAAATGCCTGGCACTGTGGCTACTGCCCAGGGCTACCTGAGCAGAGGTGTATGCAGCAGCAGGAACACAGACTCCAGGATCAGACAGACCAAGTTCCAGCCCTGGGTCTCCTGTTTATTAGCTGTGTGATCTTCAGCAAGTTACCAAGTTTCTCTGAGCCTCATCTTTCTGATCTAGGAACAGAATAACAAAAATATGTATTTCATAATTGTGAGGATTAGAAGAGATACTAAATACATGGGAAGCACATAGCTTGGCGAGTAATAAATGTTTATTATTAGCTGTTACAGTGGAAATTGTGACATGAAATTGCTTGGCACCCAGCCTCTTCCTGACCATCTTCATATTTCTGAAGCTGACACATTTTAACTCCAAAAGAGCTAATAATAAAGTGAGTAATAGGCTTAGATCGAGTCCTAACATTTTCTGGAGGCACTTTTCAGTTTAAGGAGGGAGAGGTAAGTAGATTGGTAGATATGAATACGGAAAAAAATTCCCAGCTCTTTCCACTGCAAAGGCCTAGAACCAAAAACACCTCAGTAGCAATGAACACACAGAATCTGCTTTTTTAAAAATTGAAGTATAGTTGATTAGTAATGTTGTTTTAATTTCTGCTATACAGTAAAATGATTCAGTTATACATATACATTAATATATGTATTCTTTTTATATTCTTTTCGATTATGGTTTACCACAGGATATTGAATATATTTCCCTGTGCTATACAATACAATAGGACTTGTTGTTTTACCCATTTCATATATAATAGTTTGCATCTGCTAACCCCAAACTCCCAGTTCATTTCTATCCACCACCCACCCTACCCACCTAGCCTCAGATAGAATTTGCTCTTAAACAGCCTTAACAATTTAAAAGGAATCAGGGTTCCTTGGAGAAAGGACCAAGATCAAGGCAGGAAAAGTCTAATAAACTTGGAATATTTTGCTTCCCCCCCAAAATAAGAAAATGCTAAAAAATAAAATGGGGACAGAGGAGTCAGGTTGAAGGGGCTATTACAGCCAAATCTGAAGTAATTTGGCCACCAAAATTAGTAATGACTGTTGGGATTGTTCAGTTGCTAAGTCGTGTCTGACTCTGCAACTCCATGGACTGCAGCACACCAGGCTTCCCTGTCCTTCACTGTCTTGAGTTTCCTCAAACTCATGTCCATGAGCCGGTGATGCCATCCAACCGTCTCATCCTCTGTCACCCCCTTCTCCACTTGCCCTCAGTCTCTCCAAGCATCAGGGTCTTTTCCAATGAGTTGGCTCTTTGCATCAAGTGGCCAAAGTATTGGAGTTTCAGCAATAATGACTGAATGGATTATACTCAGTTGAATAAAGTAAGAATCCATGAGTCCATATAAGAATAAATTACTGAATGGGAGAGCAGGCAAATTCTTTCATAAAGAAGAATGCCAACTAATAAATGTGGAAAGAAAAATGAAATTTAAAAATATTTTGTAATGATCATAGTATAACTGAAGCAATCATCAATGAACACTAAAACTTGGTGAATATTTGACAAGGAGTAGGATATTCATATAGTCCCAAAGCTGCTCTCCACAAATTATGGATTAACTCCAAAAGGAAATACAGAAACTTCACAGTGGTAGAACCTCACAGGCACAATGTTAGCCAAATGATCAAAGCAAACATCACCCACAAAGGGACAAAATAACATTGTGTGTCTCCTGATGTGATGCACTTTGTCCTGGGACACAATACATTTCTGTAGAGTCTTGCCCCAAATGCAAAACTGGAATCTGACATCAAACAAAGCCAAGTTGAGAGAAAGTCTGTAACTGGGGTATCCTCTTAAAATGTCAACATCATGAAAGACAAAAAAGATGAGGCCCTGGTCCAGATCAAAGGAGCCTAAACAGCCACCCCAACTAAATGCAATGTATGATCCTTAGTTGGATGTAGACCAGAAGACAGAATTCTGTAAAGGATGTTGTTGGGAAAACAGAATGTGAACTGTAAGTTCCATAATAGAATTATATCAAGGTTAAATTTCCTGGTTGTGGTAATTGAAATATGAGTAAGAAAATGTCCTTGTCCCTAGGAAATACACAGCATGTCAGGGCAGAATAATGGCTCCCAAAGGTGTTCACAAAGTAATACGTAGAATCTATGAATTACGTTACCTTATATGACAAAGGGGATTTTGCAGATGTGATTAAATTAACCATTTTTTGTTTTGGGGAAATTATACTGGATTATCCAGGTATGCAGGCTTTCCAGGTGGTTCAGTGGTAAAGAATCTGTCTGTCAGTGCAGAAGACGTGGCTTCAGTCCCTGGGTCCGGAAGATCACCTAGAGAAAGAAATGGCAACCGCTTCAGTATTCTTGCCTGGGAAATCCCATGGACAGAGGAGCCTGTTATAGACCATGGGATTGTAAAGATTCAGACTCAATTTAGCAACTAAAATAGCAATAAATCCAGGTAGGCACAATGTAATTACAAGTCTTTATAAGAGGGACACAGTAAAGTCAGACAGGGTGGAAGAAGGTGTGGTGACAGCAGCAGAGGGAGAAAAGGTGATGTGATTCAGGACCATGAGCCAAGGAGGGTGGGTGGCCTCTAGAAGTTGGAAAAGGCGAGGAAGGGATCTTTCCTAGGGCACCCAGGAGGAACCAGCCTTGCTGAAACACTCTGACGTTAACCCTGTAAGATTCATCTTGGATCTCAAAACTTCAAAGACTGTAAGATAATAAACGTGTGTTTAAAGCCACTAGGCTTGGGGCAGTGGGGAAGGGAGGGGATGGGAATATGCTGGTGGCTCCTTCTGCCAATGTGTCTAATGCACCTGAACCAAAGCACCCAAATAAACTACTTTCTACACTCCTTCTCATCAAAGTGTGGTCCACAATCAGCAGCATCGCATCACCTGGGAGCTGTTGAAATGCAGATTCTCAGGTCCCACCTCAGACTTACAGATTGGGAGTCTGCATTTTAACAGAATCCCCAGGTGATACGCAGTTACAGCTCTCCTTTGCCTTAATCCCAGTATAACTGCCCTTCCCAGGGGGCAGAATCACCAAGTTTGGAGCAGATCGTTTATCCAGTTTGCCACACTTACTGCAGTGTGGCAGCCACTGAGGACCAAACGGTGAAGAGCCTTCCGTCTGTCAGTGCTCATGCTGGCACTTATTGTCTCAGCCAACATTTACTGAAGCATCTCGTGCCCAGCACTGCCCCACATAAACTGAGACAAAACATGGGAAATGCTAGCCAAGAACTGTGCAAAACAACTAGCCCAGGGAAGGCTGCAGATGGTTGGGGAGATGAAAAAGGTTGGAAGACTTCCTGGAGGTGGGGGCACCCGTGCTCGTTCTGAAAGGAGTGCCAACTAAAGATGTCTCCAGCCAGCTGGCTCCATAAGGACTGAGTCCTTAGCAGTTGTTACCTGAGGCACTAACACACCTGAAAAGAGTTCAGGGTGGAAATCAGGAATGAGATACTCTCTTCTCTGGGAAAACTGACAGAATAGACCTTCAGACAGAAATTTTCAGGACAAAAATTTATAAACCCAATTTCTTGCATCTTACATACTTAGAAAAGCAATGAAATAATTAAACTGTGTGTGCTTGATAACTAGCAGTAAACTTTTACCTAGATATGTGTTTGACTGCAGGTACCTGCTCTCCAAATCTCCTATATGCTGACCTCTGCCCTCACCTCTTCCATGCTGAAGCAGTTTCTCAGAGTTGTCTGAGAGGCTGTCTGCAGGGGCTATAATCCTCAGTTAAGTCCCCAAATAAAACTGAATTTACAGCTCTCAGATGTGCTATTCCCCCCCCTCCGCCCCCCGCCGGTGGACAGGATCCAAGCAGAAGTCACCAGTAGGTGCAAAAGCGCTAGGCTGAGAAAATACCAGGATGTTACATTGCTACACTCTTCTCTGGCCTTAAGCAGTGCGGGCTTCACCTACAGGTCTTTGCGCACATCCACTCCCGCCCCCGCCCCGCCCCGGTCAGCCTCTGTCCTGGCTCTCTCCGTGCGCAGTGCGCTTGCCAGTCTCGCTTGGTCGATTCCTCTTTTTGGCTGGACCATCCTCACAGCCTCTAGATTGCACATCCTGTCTCTGCTCACCTACCCTGGTGCTTCCGGTTCTCCATCCAGCACCCTGCACACCTCGGGCGCAGTTTCCTCTCAGCTGCGCATCCTACCTCGCCCTACTCCTACAGCTTCTCTCTGCAGCATCTACTCCTCCGTACACTCCCTCCCCCGCCAACCCCCACCATCGCTCACGCCCCGGCCCGCGCGCCCCTTCGTCTGACCTCGGCCCAGCGTTTTCAGCTTAGCTCTCAGCGCACACTCTTCTCTCCCGGACCCAGGCAGTCTCCAGCCGAAGGGCGCGCGGGCTCGTTGCCTAGCACGGGACGCTATCTGCAGGTAGGTAGGCGCATGCGTCAGGCGCCAGCCTCTAGAATGCAGGCGCCTTTTGGGAAGAACAGCTTCCGGTGCTGGGCTGGGTTCCAGCCGGCAGAGGCAGCTTTGGCCCGTGGACCTTGCCAGTGGTGCGAGAGAGGAATAGCTCAGCGCAGGGCGGCACCTCTGTGGCTGAGTCCTCCTCCTCCTCCTTTTCACTGGTGAGCAGCGCCGCGGCTTTTGGAGGGGCAGGAGAGGCGGGTCTGGGATAGAAAAGCTACTGAAGCTCTCGGAATCCAGGTCAGGTAAAATTCGGGGTACCCAGTTAAATTTGAATTTCAGAGAAATAAGAAATCACTGTTTAGCACAAGTATAGTAGAGTGTATAATACAAAATCGTTTCTTGTTTATCTGAAAGTTTAAATTTAACTGGCCACCGTATCCGATCTCTTCCTCTCCCACTTGGCCGGCTTTCTCCCAAGGGTGAGCGAGGAACCTCTGTTTCTTCGGACCGCTTCGCCAGGCTTAAGGCAGCTCTTTCTGTGGGAATGGGCTTTCTTATGTTAAGCCAAGATGCCTGTTGGTGTGTCTGAAAAATATGCCTTACAACAGGCTGGGTATTTTTGCTGTTTCGTGGAGAGGAAGCAAGCCGAACGAAGTAACGAGTTTCACCTGGGTTTTGCTGATGAGAAGATGCAGCCGGCTTCGATTGGAGACCAATCCTCCTTGGGCGGTTTCTCTTTACGGAGACCATGGTCGTCTTCTCTTGTGTTAGCTTTCTGGAGCTGCAGCAGGACTTTGTTCCAGATTTCCTGCACTGCAGGCAGATTCTTTACTGCTTGAGCCACCAGGAAAAAGTCCTTTAAATTGCTAGTGTGTTTCAGATGGAATTGCGATATCAATGTAGTTATTTTTGTCTTTAGAGTATTATCCCATTGAAGAAGTACAATTAGGATACTGTGTTCCATACTCAGTTATAATCATTCTTTTCTCTGCGTGGGTAAGATGCCAGTGCCAGTTAGGTAGGGCTTAAATTTGTGCCGAGTTTTGGTTTGTCTTTATGACAATGTTTGTGGATACACAAGTGCACATTCCTTTCCCCATAGCGGTTGTTAATACCAAAGAGGGCTTGCTGCTGCTGCTGCTGCTGCTAAGTCGCTTCAGTCGTGTCTGACTCTGTGCGACCCCATAGACGGCAGCCCACCAGGCTACCCCTTCCCTGGGATTCTCCAGGCAAGAACAATGGAATGGGTTGCCATTTCCTTCTCCAATGCATGAAAGTGAAAAGTGAAAGTGAAGTCGCTCAATCTTGTCCAACTCCCAGCGACCCCGTGGACTGCAGCCCACCAGGCTCCTCCGTCCATGGGATTTTCCAGGCAAGAGTACTGGAGTGGGGTGCCACTGGGGCATACTAGATGCAATTTCTGTATCTTGCATTTGGAGACCTTCCTCATTCTCTTTTTATTTGCACAATAATCCATTGTGTGGCTGTACCCTTATGGCAGAAAGTGAGGAGGAGCTAAAAAGACTTGTTGAAAGTGAAAGAGGAGAGTGAAAAAGTTGGCTTAAAGCTCAACATTCAGAAAATGAAGATCATGGCATCTGGCCCCATCACTTCATGGGAAATAGATGGGAAAACAGTAGAAACAGTGTCAGACTTTGTTTTTTGGGGCTCCAAAATCACTGCAGATGGTGACTGCAGCCATGAAATTAAAAGGCGCTTACTCCTTGGAAGAAAAGTTATGACCAACCTAGATAGTATATTCAAAAGCAGAGACATTACTTTGCCGACTAAGGTCTGTCTAGTCAAGGCTATGGTTTTTCCTGTGGTCATGTATGGATGTGAGAGTTGGACTGTGAAGAAGGCTGAGCATAGAAGAATTGATGCTTTTGAAGTGTGGTGTTGGAGAAGACTCTTGAGAGTCCCTTGGACTGCAAGGAGATCCAACCAGTCCATTCTGAGGGAGATCAACCCTGGGATTTCTTTGGAAGGAATGATGCTAAAGCTGAAGCTCCAGTACTTTGGCCACCTTATGCGAAGAGTTGACTCATGGAAAAGACCCTGATGCTGGGAGGAATTGGGGGCAGGAGGAGAAGGGGACGACCGAGGATGAGATGACTGGATGGCATCACGGACTCAATGGACGTGAGTCTGAGTGAACTCCGGGAGTTGGTGATGGACAGGGAGGCCTGGCGTGCTGCAATTCATGGGGTCGCAAAGAGTCGGACACGACTGCGCGACTGAACTGAACTGAACCTTAACGATGGATTCCCAATCTGGTTATTGTTAGAGATAGTGCAAAACAACTCTGTGTATGTATTGTAACAGAGCATAGGGAGCTCATCCCTTAGAACGCAGCGGTTGCTCTGCTGCTTACTCTGGACACCCCTTAGCGGGCAATGGTCTGGCTCAACCATTAATCAGTACAGGCAGTGGGCCCGCCCATAACCAACAAACCAACCATCAGTGAGTGACCGTTAGTGGTCCTGCTTAACCATTGGTTGTTGCTGCAGTGGGCCCCGCCCACAAGCAACCAACTGTCAGCTACCGTTACTCATGAACACGCCGAGGGTCTGTTGGTGGAGTAGTGATCTGTGGAGTGGCGGTCGTCAGGTGCAGAGTGAGGTAAGAGGCGGATCCAGGCCTTCTCCATGGAGCCCTCCAGTTCACCTGGCCTCGGGCCAGTGGGTGGGCTGGAGGGCTCAGGGAACAGGCCGGGGCTCTGTCCTGCAAAGTTTCAGAGCCCTTGCCAGGGCCACCCATTGGCTTTAGCCGGGGACTTGAGGCAGGGTGAGCCTCTCCCCCGTTCCCACTAGCAGTGGCTGCCTGTGGAACCTGTTCCTCCCCACACCCTGCAGCTTTGGGGGCAGAACATTTACAGGAGCATCGTTACCTGACCATGATGTGATACCAAGAAGTTTGCAACAACTGACTCCACCCCTCTCTCCTCTTTCCTAGAAAAGGGCCTGGCTGAGAGCTTTTGTGGGAGTTTGGGGTTTTTAAGGCATGAGCCACACAGTTCCTTGCATGGCCCTGCAATAAACCCCTTCCTCTGTTCCAAACTCTGACGCTTGGTATTGTTTTGGCCTCACTGTGTGACAGGCATATGAACTTGCATTTCAGTAATAATATCACTTTATATTTTTGTAAGAGTGAAATTGATGAGTCCAGTGGTAAATACGTATGTAATTTTCAGATACTTACAAATCTTTCTCCGTGGTGTTATGCCATTTTGTACTCCTCTGAAGGAGAGAGTAGGTTTGAGATCTATGGATGGAAATCAAGAGGTTATTGTTTCTACAATTTTGTGCAGAATGTTAGGTGCAATTGTTTAGGGGACAGGTCTAGACACTGGCATTCTGTCCCCTGAAATTGCTCATGTCTGAATATAACAGATACTCAGTATGTATTTGTTGAATAATGAATACATTTCATCAGATTCCCAGAGGAATCTGAATTCCATACGGGTGATTCAAAGGTGATCACTGTTTTCAAAGCACCAGAAATAGAGTGGTTACTGCATTCCTCCCACCCTCCCTCTTTCTTTTATTCTTCCTTCCATTCTTGTCTAAGATTATTCTTGTCCAGATTCATTAGTAAACTGAGACATTACTGAGAGAGTGGAGAAACTCATTCACTTGCCCATGGAGGGCAAGCTGTGTCCACAGTGTGATTGAGCCATACTTTCTGAGGAGCTAGAGAAACTTGTCCTCTTGTGGGAGGACAGACATATGCATACACAGAGAGTGCTCAGGTAGTGTGACAAATGCTGTGTGAGCTGCTTGGGGAAGGAGGACCGTCTTTGCATTGCCTGGGAGACAGTTGTATGAGCCACAGCAGGGAGAAATGAGAAAGGATTGATGCCTTGCAGGTGAGGAAGTATTTTCCAAGCTGAGGGAGAGTGAGGGGGCCATCATATGCAAAAGTCATGGAGATGGAAACATGCAAGGTGTGAGCAGCAGGATGGCATGATCTTCTGTGTAGTTAAAGCCCAGGAGCCAGAATTGATATCTGGAAGTGAGCCTGGAAAGAAAAGTGGAGCCAAAGCATGAGGAACTTCATATGCTATTCTTGGAAGGTTGGATACATATATTTTTTAATTCTTTGCACTTGAGATATTTGGAGTTTTAAAAAATTTGAAGTGGATGATTGTGATATATTCAAGAAATAACTCTCATGGCTTGCAACGAACATCTTAATAAGTCATGTAGGGTAACAGCTCTGGAATCAAGAGTTGGGTATGATTCCCTCTCCATCATGCACAACCTGTGTGACCCTGGGCTGTTTGCTTACACTCTTTGTGCCTGGTCATCCTCATCTGCACAGTGAGGCTAAGGATACCATGTTCAGGTATGCTGTGAGGATTTAGTAAGACATGTATCTCTTGTCATATGGACATCTCACAATAATGAAAGTAACCCTTCTCTGACTCTTGGACTCCAGAGTCCTTCAGGATTTGGAAACTATTCTAGTTGTGGAGCCATTTGAAAACTGCTAGAGGCATCCCGGAGCCAGCTTGCTTGTGCCCTGATGTGCTGATGGCAGGTGCCCATGACTGGTGACAGAAGATAATGCTTCGTTGGCCTCACTGGACTCTGCCTTGACTGTGCCTTCATTGAAAATTTCCTGTGCTAATGCGAAACATTTATCTTTTAGAAGTTTTTATATAGCAATTAGAAATGGAGTCAGCGTATCTTCAAAAGTTTCTTGGGACATGTCTAACTGAAGGTCTTGCAGAAGTGGCAAGGATGCGTCCAGTGGATCCAATAGAATATTTAGCACTGTGGATTTATAAGTATAAGAAAAATGTGACCATGGAGCAACAGGTAAATATGGATATAGTTTTTAAAATTTATTAGTTATCAAAGCATAGTTGATTTACAGTATTATATTACTTTTAGGTGTACAGTAAAGTGACTCATATCCATGTATATATTATATACACATATATATTTTAGATTCTTTTTCCATATAGATTATTACTAAATAGTCAGTCTGGTTCTCTGTGCTGTACAGTAGGTCCTTTTTTACTAATACATAGTAGGGTGTATACATTACTTCCAAATTCCTAATTTATCCCTCCCCTCTCCCCGAACCTTTCCCTTTTGGTAACCATGCTTTGTTTTCTATGTCTTTGAGTCTGTTCCTGTTTTATAAATAAGTTCGTGTGTATCATTTTTTAGATTTCACATAGAAGTGATATTGTATAACATTTGTCTTTGTGTGACTTACTTCACTTAGTATTATAATCTCTAGGTCCATCCATGTTGCTGCAAATGGCATTCTTTTTTGTGGCTGAGTAGTATGCCTTTGTTGGAGAAGGCGATGGCACCCCACTCCAGTACTCTTGCCTGGAAAATCCCATGGATGGAGGAGCCTGGTGGGCTGCAGTCCATTGGGGTTGCGAAGAGTCGAGCATGACTGAGTGACTTCCCTTTCACTTTTCACTTTCATGCATTGGAGAAGGAAATGGCAACCCACACCAGTGTTCTTGCCTGGAGGATCCCAGGGACGGAGGAGCCTGGTGGACTGCCGTCTATGGGGTCTCATGGATTCGGATACCACTGAAGCAACCTAGCAGCAGCAGCATGCCTTTGTATATATATACCACATTTTTTTTATCCATTTAACTATCACTGGACTTTTAGGTTGTTTCCATGTCTTGACTACTGTAAATAATGCTTAAGTGAACAGGGATGCATGTATCTTTTTTAATTAGAGTTTTCTCCAGATATATGTCCAGAAGTGGAATTGAAGGATCATGTGGGTTCTATTTTTCATGTTTTAAGGAACCTCCATACTTTTCTCCATGGTGATTGTACCAATTTATATTCCCACCAACAGTGTAGGGAAAGGTTCCTTTTACTCCATACCACCTCCAACATTTATTATTGTAGACTTTTAATGCTGGCCATTCTAACTGGTGTGAGGTGATACCTCATTGTAGTTTTGTTTTGTATTTCTCTAATGGTGATGTTTAGCATCTCTTCCTGTGTATTTTGGCCATCTGTATGTCTTCTTTGAAGATAAGTCTATTTAGAATTTCTGCCCATTTTTTGATTGAGTTGTTTGTTTGTTTTGATATTCAGCTATATGAGCTGCTTGTATATTTTGGAGATTAATTTCCTTGTTGGTTGCTCATTTGCAAATATTTTTCCCATTTTGTAGGTTGTCTTTTAATTTTGTTTATGGTTTCCTTTGCTGTTCAAAAGCTTTTAAGTTTAATTAGGTCCCATTTGTTTATTTTTATTTCCATTGCTCTAGGAGATGGGTCAAAAAAGATAATCACTACAATTTAGGTCAAAGAGTGTCCTGCCTATGTTTTGTTCTAGGAGTTTTATAGTATCCAGTCTTACATTTAGGGCTTTAATCCATTTGGGGTTTATTTTGGTGTAGGGTACTAGAGAATGTTCTGATTTCATCCTTTTCCATGTAATTGTCCAGTTTTCACAGCATCATTTATTGAAGAGACTGTCTTTTCTCCATTGTATATTCCTTCTTTTGTCATAGATTAATTGACCAAAGATGCTTGGGTTTATTTCTGGGCTTTTTATCCTGTTCCATTTTGGATCTTCTGTTATAAAACTATATGAGTGAAATAATTGGCCCAGTGGCTTTGCTTTTTAAAAGAAATTCAATATTATCATTTCTTTCTATTATAAAAATAGTATGTTTATTATACAAAACTGGGCAACATGAAAAAGTAGAAGAAAACAGAGACCTCTATTTAGATTTTTAGGTATTTTTAGGTAGTCTAATCTTTTTTCTGCATACTTGTCTGGAGTTTTTTTTTTTTTTTTTTTTACACAATTATACCCACATTCAATGTGCAATTTTAATTTTATGCTCTTTGTTGAAATAATACATTTTCCCCAATTATTATATAGTTTGCTAATGGATAAACTGTAATTTGCTTTCTTTTCCCTATTGGTGGTGGTTAAGATGCTTTTAAGATTGTGTTTTACAAATTGTTTTATCTGTAATTAGTAATGGGATGTTTTTCTTTAAATCACGCGAGAGACAAGAGGAAATGGCCCAATTGGAGCATGAAAGAGAAGTAGCTTTGATGGAGCAGGAGATGATGGAGAGACTTAAAGCAGAGGAGCTTCTCTTCCAGCAGGTGAGACCAGAGAGTTCAGTGGTGCCTGGAGCCCCGGCGGGGCACCCTTGGGGCGGTGCCCCCACACCAAGGTGCAGAAAACTCCTTGCCTCTGGTTGCTTAGATGCGGCTTTCTTACGTCTTCAGCGTTATGTCTGTTATGTGGTTTCTTTTGTTTAACACTTATTTTTATTTATTTATCTTACTTGGCTGCACCAGGTCTTGGTTGCTGGCATGGGGGATCTTCAGTGGAGACATGCAGACTTTTAGTTGTGACATGTGGGATCTAGCTCTTGTTTGGGGAGCATGGAGTCTTAGCTACTGGACCACCAGGGAAGCCCCTGTATGTGGCTTCCTTACTGGGGAAGAAGCAGTGTGAAGTAGGAGGAAACCCCAGAGAGTCTGCTATCACAGGAGCCAAGGGGACAGCATCTCAGTGAGACCTGAGTGGTCAGTCACGTCTGTGGTGGGTCAGGTGAGAACCAACTTGCCAAGTGCTCACTTGAGGCCACTGGTGACCTAGGTGGCAGCAGCTGTGTGGGGTGGGGTAAAGCAGGGGACATGGAGATGGTGAGTACATGTAATGCTTTCAAGGACACTTTCAGGGAAGGGGTTTTCTTTTGTTTGTTTGTTTTAAGGAACAGAGTGGAACGGGAGTGGTTGATATAAAGAAATGAAGGGGATGGTTACTGGGGTCAGCTTTTCTTGGAGACGAGAGAAAACTGTCTCTGGAATGAAGATTAGGCAGGTGAAAGTGTCCTTTGATTCAAGGGAAGAGGAGAAAACGGCATTAAGTACATGTGTGTAGGTTTTGTGGAGCAAAGATGAAAGCAGTTTCTGTGTGACTGTTTCTTTTTTATAAAGCGGGGACCATGATCATCCACCCAGAATGAGGTGGTAAGGTAGGAGGTGACGAGAGAGTGGTGAAGGTTTGAAATGGTGACTTTGGAGAACTAGAGTTGACCAAGGAAACTAAGCGTTCCTCGGTAGCACTGAATTCCCTGAGGCCAACCAGTCATAATGGGGCCGTTTGGTTTGATTTTGTTATTGTGTGATTTTCTCCACTTAGACCTAGGTATACTGTAAAGATGTGGAGGAGACAGACAGACTGAAGTGAGTTTGGGTTAGCAGGACTGGGGAGCTAAGGATGTTGGTATGAGAATGGTTGAAGAGGTGGGTGATGGACTATAAACCAGATAGGAGAAAGTCCTAGAGTGACTTCTGGACTAATTTAATTTATGGAGCACTTGTAAACCAAATTTGAGTCACCCTTATACTTCTACCATATAGTACCTAACTCTAGAGACTCAGGTCCAGTTTACATATTTCATGAAGGGATTATTTGGGCGTGTGGATAAAAAGGAAAATATAGACATGGAAAATAGCTTCTCTATCTTCTTGTCTCCCATCCTCAATCCTTGGTAAAACATTCTAGGCACCTTAGATGGATATGGCTGTAGAGGCCTTTAATGCTTCTGAGTCTTCATTTTTCAGTCATTGGGCTTATTTTTGTGGGGAGCTTGCAAAGTGTTGGATGTCAAATGCCCATCCAAATGGGCAAGTGTCTGCTGTAGTCTCCCCGACTTTGAGTGGGCATCTGCCCCGCCTCTTCCAGCTCCTGGAGCTGCATCTGTCCCCTGTCCATCTGAATAAATGGAACTTCTTAGCAGTTCTCCTTCCCCAAGACAGTTAAATCACAGCTGTGGAGATACCCCAACTTTCGTTGACTTACCTTCTTTGCATTACTTCAATACAGTTTGACAATACTAGAAACTTTTCTCTGACTGTATCAGTATGAAGCCACCCACTGTGCATCGAACCCTAAGCATTGTATTGGGTGGGTGGAAGATACAGTGATATCCTGCAGAAGGCACGGTGGCTGGTTAAAGAAGTGGATTGATGGGCGGAGAGATGAGAGGAGGACAAGGGATGTGTGGAAAGATGGACCAGCAGAGAAGCACTTAAAACTGTGAGGCTAAGATGAAGAAAAATCAGAGAGGCTCTCTGTGCCCTTTGAGTTAAATGAACTGGAGGTCAGGACTCTGGTCACCTGCCTTTTGGTTGCAAAAGCAAGTGTCCTCATAGGATAGCTGACTTGAAATTCTTGAAATTTTAGACACTCTTCAGCAAGCCCAGGTCCTTGTGAACAGGGAAACATTTTTATTGGTGTTTTTTACTTAGCTCATTTTAGAAGTGATAGCTTTTATATTTGTTTGAATGTTTTGCTAATGGTTTTTGGTCACATGTGAAGAAAGCAGTTGAGTTTCAAACATTTCCTGAAACTGTTAAGAAACTGGTTATGTTGACCAGTGTGGTTGGTATTTAACAACTGCATTTTGCATTATTATTGACTGATTAGAGTTATTTCACTTTCTGTACTGATGTCTGAAATGATTGAATGATAACATTCCTGCATTTCAGCTAGCTAGCCCATCACTTTTATTTTAGTGGGGATGACATAAGAATATGAAGAAATTAATTAATAGCCCTTTGTGGATAACTATTAATCATTGTTTATTATCTCTTTGTAAAAAAATGTATTTTAAAAAATCCTTAATATAGTTTTAAAATTCTCTTAATGGAATGAGCTTCTATTATTCTGTTTATGGGGTAGCACCAGACTGATGGTAATAAATTATTTTCTAGTGAGGTTAACAAACTCTTCCTGTAAAGGTGGATATTTTCAGGCCAAGAGGCAAAACTGAGGATGTTGTGTGGGGATTACGGTATATTATGTAGCCATAGCAAGAGAGAAATTTCTACAAATGTTTTATCAATGAAATAAAAAAATTTTTAAAATACAATTTCTTTCTGTAATGTAGGCTTACTGTTGAGAAGAATTACACTCCCTCTTCAAAGATAAGAGTTCACTTGGTTGGACTTCAAAGATAATGTTCCCTATCATCAAAAGGGATGGAAATGTTTCTGTTAATTCTGAACTGTAATGAGATTTTATGTATTTCATCTATGAAGATGTCTTTTCACTCACAGGTCCTACCAACTATTGCTAATTAGTCCCCGTGCCTATAATATTCAGTGTATCGATCTCTTGGAAGGCACTTCTAGAAGTCTGCTCAATTTTTCTCTTGATATTTTTCTTTTACCGTATCTCTACCTGGTAAATTCACCCTTCCAGTTGAAGGTTGGTGAAAGCTTTCTCAGTTACAGTTTTGAAATCCATTGTAAATGGATTTTGAAATGTGGGAATTTCCTTTGCACTTATATCAGGCCTAAACACACTCTGAAACTATAGTTTGAACTTGGAAAATGTATCTGGCACAAATCTGTATGGGAATGGAAACCTCATTTCTGACAGCACTTGGAGTGTATACAGCAGCTTGACGTAATTCAGACAGTATTAGCTGTTGTCAAAATGATTTTACTGAAGTGTTAAGTTTTACATATAAGTGCTATTTTGCCTTATACTTTTAGATTGAATTGATTAAAAATTGTTTAGTCTACAGCAGAAGCTAACTAATGTTTGATAATTGTGGTTGAAAATGGCCTTCTCATTCAGAAATACCTCAGTCTTGTCCCTAAGCTCAAAAATTCACAACAAAATTATTAGGCATGAAACTATTGAGTGGAGAGCATGTCAAGATATATTCAACTTCTGTATATTTTTTTTTAAGTATATGGTCTTTGTAAAAATATTTAATTTATTTATTGGCTGCACTGGGTCTGAATTGTGGTGCGCAGGGTTTTCTGTGTTGTGGCATGCAGGATCTTTCGCTGAGGCTTGTGAATGCTATTAGCTGTGGCACGTGACCTGGAGTTCCCTGACCAGGAGTTGAATCCAGGCCCTGTATTGGGAGCATGGAGTCTTAGCCACTGAACCACCAGGGAAGTCCCCAGCTTCTATTTCTTATGAAAATTCATAGAACCGATGATGGTTAAATTCATAAGGGTAAATGAAGGTCACTGTTGACACTTGTTACTGAACCAAACTTAAGTCTGTTCATCCAATGCATGGTAAAGCCAAATCTGTTGACACTGGGTTGTAGTGAAGACAAGTACAGAGTTTACTGCAGGGTAACAAGCAAGGGCGTAGGAGACAAACTGTATCCACTCTAACTTAGTGTCTGAGTTTCTTAAAGGAGAAAAGCAAAGAGGCTGGGATTAATCTTGTGACATTTCTGTGACATTTGCATTTTTAAAATTGAAGTGTAGTTGATTTACAATACTGTGTTAGCTTCATGTGTATAATGCAGTGATTTGGTTATATATATGTCGATAGATACTTTTTCTATTTCATTATAGTTTATTACAAGATATTAAATATAGCTCTCTGTGCCATACAGTATCCTTGTTTATTTTATGTATGGCAGTGTGCATCTGTTCACTCCTACTTCAATTCCCCCTGCCTTTGGTAATCATAAGTTTGTTTTCTATCTGTGTGAGTTTGCTTCTGTTTTTTATGTTAAGTTCATTTGTACTATTTTTCAGTTTCCATGTACAAGTGTGATATATGATATTTGTCTTCCTCTGTCTGATTTAGTATGATAATCTCTAGGACTATCCATGTTGCTTCAATACTTCTGTGATATTTCTTAATCATTGCTTTTTTTCAGGCAGCGATTGATTTTTCAGTCATTTTGAACTCAGCATTGACTCCTTTGGAAGTCAGCGTGTCGCCCATTTACAGTTCCCGGCCAGGTGGTCCATGGCTCAGTGGGTCAGTTAGCTCATCTTGTCCTTGAGAAATGATCTGAATTTGTACATTAATGATAAAATAGCAATGTTAGTGCATTAACGATATTACCAACAGTGGCAATTTTAGTCATCTGACTCTGGTTGATTATAGTGTTCAGTTAGCACAGAACTGAGGTCAGAGAGGACAACAAAGGGAATAAAGTTTTGGATAGAGAGATTAATCATAAACTCAGTACAGGAACTCCACTTTAGGGGGTCTCAGTTTCAACACTGCTGACTCAATAACACATGATCAGTTCAGTTCAGTTGCTCAGTCTTGCCTGACTCTTTGAGACCCCATGGACTGCAGTATGCCAGGCCCCCCTGTCCATCAACTCCCAGAGCTTACTCAGACTTATGTTCATCAAGTTGGTGATGCCATTCAACCACCTCATCCTCTGTCATCCCCTTCTCCTGCCTTTAATCTTTCCCAGCATCAGGGTCTTTTCCAGTGAGTCAGTTCTTTGCATCAGGTGGCCAAGTATTGGAGTTTCAGCTTCAGCATCAGTCCTTCTAATGAATATTCAGGACTGATTTCCTTTAAGATTGACTGGTTTGATCTCCTTGCTATCCAAGGGACTCTCAAGAGTCTTCTCCAACACCACAGTTCAAAAGCATCAATTCTCTGGTGCTCTTTAAGAATTTTCCATAGTTTGTTGTGATCCACAGAGTCAAAGGCTTTGGCATAGTCAATAAAGCAGAAGTAGATGTTTTTCTGGAACTCTCTTGCTTTTTCAGTGATCCAGCAGATTTGGCAGTTTGGTTCTTCTGCCTTTTCTAAATCCAGCTTGATCATTTGGAAGTTCATCTGGAACTCTAACACATGATAGAGTCAAATATTTCCTGAAGAGTAGCTGCTATTGAATCATACAGTCAAAACTCATAGACTTTAAACACTATGTTTTCACAAACTTTGTAAATTTGTCCAATTAGGCCTTTTTCTGTTCCACACACACTTTTTTTGGTATGTTGTTACACATCTTAGCAGATTTCATATCTGGTTGTACTGAATTAATGTTCCTCAATATCTGAAGAAGTTCTTGCCTGTAGTACTGTCCCAAGAAGATTGCTCATGGTGGTTGAGTTTTCAGTAACTGCAAACTCAGCATCAACTCCTTTGATAAACAATAGCTAAGCAGTGCTGAGAACATTTGTCTACTCATCAAGGGCAAGGAAGATCAATATTTCCCTTGTCTTTAATTGGCCATTGAAGTTGCTCCTCATGTCATCCACTCTGAGCAACTGTTCTCACCAAAAGGCTAATAACCTTATTTTTTTTTTTTTTAGACACTGAAATCAAACTTGTTTTGATTAAATCACCAATGATGAATGTGTTTCTTTGCTTGGCTAACAGAGGAGCCATTTGAGAGCTCACTTTCATTGCGGCCTCCTTTTCACTTTTAATTTTTGTGAAGAAATTCTGTTCTGGAGAAATAACTTTATTTTAAATTATGTAATATTTCCAACCTTTGTGTTCATGTGAGTTGAGACCATTGTGATGGTGCTTACTCTGATAATATTGACATTTACTGTGTTCTTTTAGTACACTGTCATTGAATGAGAAACATCCTTTGCTGTTGAATAATTTGATAATAAAATAACCCACATTCTGCTTTGTCTTAAAAGAGCAGCCTTCAAAATTCACTTCTTTTCTTGATGGATAATGCACTGGTTAAAAAAACTAGCCTGGTGTAGTGATGCTATGGCACTCCAAACACTGTGAGTTCTGATGGCATCAGTGAGCTTGTGTGTACTGTGCTGGGCAGGGAGAGCACCACCCACCACCTCTGTTGCAAATCCTGGGCTCTGCTGTCATGGGGCAGAAGCAGTCGCAGTAGATAAGTGAGTGAGCGTGAGCATGGCAGTGTTTCAAGAACGTTTTATTTATAGACACTGACATTTGGATTTCATATAATTTTCATGTGAAATAAAATATTATTCATTTGGTATTATTCAACCATAAAAATGTATAAAAACCTTTATTCACTTGTGGACTATTAAAAAAAAGACAGGAGTTGGGTCAGGCTTGGCCAGAGGAATTTAGTCTGTGGACTTCTGTTATCCCGGAGCTAGGATATATGTTGAGATGGGACCAAATATGTTGTTGATTAACTCTGGGTTCAGGTAATATACTTAAAATGTACTAAACAGTAGTCATCTACTGTTTTACAACCAGAGTTTGGCTATTTGAAGATCTGTTCTTAAAGAAATTTTATCTGAGGAAAATCACTGCGGTCTCATTTGTAGCTTCTAGAAGAACAGGGAAAATGATTTAATTTTGTACAAATACTTCTTTTCTAAAATTAGCAATTAAGGAAGCTTCCTTTTAAATTTTGTACTTCAGGAAATATTTGTAAAAGCTAAAGTACTGGGAGCCTGTGATCATTTATTCTCTTAAGTTTCTGAAATTTAGGTGGGTATAACCTTAATTATCATGGGATACTTTAGAGTAATCGAGTGAATTCCTTGCAATAAACTCTAATATGACTTATTTATATCTGAATATTCAGCAACAGCTGGAATCCAGCTGGAGTTGGAAGAGCAAGAAAAAGAGAGACAGAGAATAGAAGAACTGCAGAGAGCTCAAGAACAATTTGAGAAGGTAAAGTAAAGTTTTATAAATGTTTGTTTTATTGAAAACCTCTTAGAATCCTCACTGTTACTTCCAGTTGTTAAAGCAGGGGATTCACAGTCTAAAGGCCTGCCACATATTATTTGTGTGACTTAAGCAAGTCCTATAACCCTTTTCAGTTTCAGTTTACCTTTTAGAAAAATAGGGATAACAGTATAATGTTGTTGGCAATATCTCACTGGGCTGTTGTAAGGATCAAATAAGACTGTGTATGTGAAACTGCTTTGTGAGCAGTTTGATATTGATATGGTCAAGATTTTAATCTCTTGATTTTAATCAAGAGATAGTGGTTCCTAATTATGGTAGCTGATACTGAAAGCAAAGTTCTTTGTAGTATTGGGGGTATTCTGATCTCTGAGACAATGGTTTGTCTCTTTTCTTCACACGGGATGTATTGTCAACAATAACTTACATTTTAAAATATGTTCTTATTTTTGGATTTTTCATGTCTTTAAATTTTTCAGTAACTTATGCCAAAAAAGTCCATCTCCCTAGACTGTGTCTGTTTTATGTCAAGTCTCCTGCTTGGTCAATATTTCCTTGTATCCAAAAAGTATATGTTGTATAGACCAAACTTTTGCATGACTGAGTTATACTTTTCAACTGGATATTTCATATTGTATGCTTCCAACTATCAATTGTTACTCAAATGTTATTCCTCTGCTTATTCCATGATTATAATTAAAAAAATTTAAAATAGAAGCAGGTTTTGTAGAACATATTTATTAATGGCTTAGATGAGAGTATCATTGTTTAAAGTAATTTTAAAAAGTAAGTTAAAGGGTAAATTAATTTTTTTAAAAAAGATTTAATTAATTTGCTATTTTTTTCCCATCAATGTACAATGCTTATCATTCTATAAGAGATGAATAAGAATTGTTCTTTACAAAGTGAAATCATTTAGTCCTATTGTGTCCAAGTGTTGGAAGACTACTTTTGTGAGTCAAAAAGATGATATTTTAAAAGGATAAAATCAAATATGTATACAGAGTTTTAAAAACACAGATGCTGATGTTGTCTTTGTCTGAATGAGGGTAGGGCACATGGATATCCATGCGTGCACACACCCTTCCACTTCAGTTAAGATTCAGTGATCGCAGGTAAAAGAAGAAAACTCAGAGTACATCAAGAATATAGTGATCAAAATGATAAAATAATTGAAAGTGTGTTTTATTGAGATGCCCTGTTA
Source organism: Aepyceros melampus (assembly GCA_006408695.1). Taxonomy (NCBI): domain Eukaryota; kingdom Metazoa; phylum Chordata; class Mammalia; order Artiodactyla; family Bovidae; genus Aepyceros; species Aepyceros melampus. Next base: position 51,118 of record SJXQ01008511.1, read on the forward strand.
TAGCTGAGTGATATAGAAAGTCTGTGATTTACAGGAGGGATTGGCTCCAAATCCCCGTTCATGTTACTTACTTTCTGAGCATTATCAGACTGAGTATCCAGAGCTGCAGTAACATTAATAATCCATATTCCTACTGGCTTATCACCCCTTTCTTCCCTGTAACATACTGCCTTGCTTGGAGGCAGATTCATCCAGGTCTTTTCGTCCTAGCCTTCTTGTGGCTTCAGAGACATGACTTAAACTATCATTTGCAAAAGGAAATGTATTGGAAGGATCCTGGGTTGAAGCAAGGGTTTTACAACTGAACTGTGAAGGGCTTTGGTTGAGCTGGGTCTTCTAGGCCTCTGGGGGCAAGAGAATCAGTGATGCCCAGGCTCACACCTCTGCTGTTCGTCTCTCACTGTGGCCTGGTTTGCTGCACATGGATGAGGGTCATCATGGTCCTTAATGGTTCCTGCATCTTATAATGCTGTGGCTCCTGCCCTCTGAAAGGAATGGATTCCTTTCTTTTAGGTTTCAGTTAAGAAAAGAATCTTGGGGAGGATTCTTACTGGATGAATTTGTGTCAAGTATCCATCCCTTGGTTGGCGAACAGAGTTCTGTGAGAATGTGGATTTTTCCATCAAAACCACAAAGTTGTGGGATAAGATGTGTGCAGGAGAAGGGAGTGATCTGGAGAAAAGCATATAGTGCTGAGTTGCTTCAGTTGTGTCTGACTCTCTGCAACCCTTTGGATTGTAGCCCACAGGCTCCTCTGTCCATGGGATTATCCCAGCAAGAATACTGGAGTGGGTCGCCATGCCTTCCTCCAGGCGATCTTCCCAACCCAGGGATCAAACACATGTCTCTTACATCTGCACTGGCAGGTTGGGTTTTTTTTACCACTAGCGCCACCTGGGAAGCCCACATGTACCATTCAGTTTACTTCAGTTGCTCAGTCTTGTCCGACTCTTTGCAATCCCATGGACTGCAGCCCGCTGGGCTTCCGTGTCCATCACCAACTCCCAGAGCTTGCTCAAACTCATGTCCATTGAGTTGGTGATGCCATCTAATCATCTCATCCTCTGTCGTCCCCTTCTCCCCCTGCCTTAAATCTTGCCCAGCATCAGGGTCTTTTCCAGTGAGTTAGTTCTTCGCATCAGGTGGCCAGAATATTGGCGTTTCAGCTTCAGCATCAGTCCTTCCAATGGATATTCAGGCCTGATGTCCTTTGTCGACTAGTTGGATCTCCTTGCAGTCCAGGGGACTCTCATGAACCACATGCGTCCCTAATCATCAGGGCCATTATATAAACGGCCACAAGATGACTCACCTTTGGACAGCTGAAGTGAATCAGCTCAAGAGCAGTTAAGTCAGCTTGCTGCTTTAGAATGGAAAGATAGAGGCCACAGCAAGGTTTGGTTTGGTTAGAAGATTCTGGGTTTTCACATTCAGAAAGCAGTGTCCTGTATATTCAGAGTGCTTTATAGAGGGCATTGCCAGGTGCTGTGGAGAGGTCACATGTACTAGCTAGTGCCTTGGGCCAGACTGATTGCTTTAGAAATATTTGCTTTTTTTTTTACTATGTATAAAATTCTACATAACTGAAAGTTCTTTCAAAATCTCTTATTCTAAGAGTTTATTAAAATTTTTATTTTGTCACTTTTCACTTTTGTTAGTAATTTGGCTTCAGGGTTAGTGTTTCAGCCTATTTCATTTTTTGAATATTCTGCTGCTGCTGCTAAGTTGCTTCAGTCGTATCTGACTCTGTGTGACCCCACAGACGGCACCCACCAGTCTCCCCCGTCCCTGGGATCCTCCAGGCAAGAATACTGGAGTGGGTTGCCATTTCCTTCTCCAATGCATGAAAGTGAAAAGTGAAAATGAAGTTGCTCAGTTATGTCTGACTCTTTACAACCCCATGGACTGCAGCCTACCAGGCTCCTCCGTCCATGGGATTTTCCAGGCAAGAGTACTGGAGTGAGTTGCCATTTCCTTCTCCAGAGGATCTTCCTGACCCAGGGATTGAACCCAGTTCTCCCGCACTGTAGGCAGACGCTTTACCATCTGAGCCACCAGGAAACATTTAATTATAAACAAAATATGGTAGTCACCTATTAATAGAGTATTAAATGAGACTGTATCTGTAGTTTTGTATTCAGATTTTTTCTTTAAGAAGGTCAGCATTTTTGCTGTTAAATGGGTCATAATGTAAAAATAAAATGCTTAAAAATTAAACATGGAATCAAAATGAGAAGCATATTCAAAGTATTTTTCTCCATTTTTATATATTATAGGAGTTGAGAATGAGCATGGAAAATATGGCTAAGGGTGAAGATACTTTACATGGAGAGGTGAGAACAAAAAGTTATGTTATGGGATACAAATAAGTATCCTGGAGTGTGACACTAAATTTTGGTGCATTAGTAGCTACGTTTTAAAAACAATTTTATTTGTCTGTGTTTGGCTGTATTGGGTCTTCTTGCTGCACAAGGCTTTTCTCTAGTTGCAGTGAGTGGGTGCTAGTCTCCTGCTGAGGTACTCGGGCTTCTCACTGTGGTGGCTTCTTTTGTCGTGGAGCACAAGAGACTCAGCAGTTGCAGCTCCCAGGCTCAATAGCTGTGGCACACAGGCTTAACTGCTCCTGCGGCATGTTGGATCCTCCCGAACCCATGTCTCTTGCATTAATAGGCAAATTCCTTAACACTGAGCCACCAGGGAAGCCCAGTAGCTAAAGTTTTAATGTGGAGGTTATCAAAACTGATAGTTCAAATTCATAATCTAGTAATGCTAACTCGTTTCAGTCGTGTCGACTCTGTGTGACCCCAAAGACGGCAGCCCACCGTCCCTGGGACTCTCCAGGCAAGAACGCTGGAGTGGGTTGCCATTTCCTTCTCCAATGCATGAAAGTGAAAAGGGAAAGTGAAGTCGCTCAGTCGTGTCCGACTCTTAGCAATCCGTGGACTGCAGCCTACCAGGCTCCTCTGTCCATGGGATTTTCCAGGCAAGAGTACTGGAGTGGGGTGCCATTGCCTTCTCCGCATAATCTAATAATAACAATTCACAAATAGGGTGTACTTTAAAGCCAAATCTCAAAGTGGGTAAAACTGGAATATTCAGTTTGTTTTTGTATTTTTAAAAACCAGAATATTATGAGATTATTGACCATATGATTACATGCAGTGATATGTTTTAAATTTTGTGATGTATTTTTTTTAAAAACACATTTTAGCATTTGTTGTTAGAATTCACTTGTCATTAACAGGTATTGGTTCATTCCATTAACTGACAATGTTGAATTTTGATGTTATAATTCAGAAATGCCTTAGCAGAACTGAAAGCAAATTAATGTATTAATCTCAAAGTCATTTGAAAGTGAAAATGAATCATATGATTCATTTATGATCATATGATTATAGGATGGAGCCGACTCAGGCAAAACACTAGCTGAAATTAGTGATCGATATGGGGCACCAAACTTGAGCAGAGTGGAAGAACTTGACGAACCAATGCTCTCTGATGTAAGTATCCTAGTTTTTGTATTTTTAAAAACCAGAATATTATGAGATTATTGACCATATGATTACATGCAGTGATATGTTTTAAATTTTGTGATGTATTTTTTTTAAAAACACATTTTAGCATTTGTTGTTAGAATTCACTTGTCATTAACAGGTATTGGTTCATTCCATTAACTGACAATGTTGAATTTTGATGTTATAATTCAGAAATGCCTTAGCAGAACTGAAAGCAAATTAATGTATTAATCTCAAAGTCATTTGAAAGTGAAAATGAATCATATGATTCATTTATGATCATATGATTATAGGATGGAGCCGACTCAGGCAAAACACTAGCTGAAATTAGTGATCGATATGGGGCACCAAACTTGAGCAGAGTGGAAGAACTTGACGAACCAATGCTCTCTGATGTAAGTATCCTTAGGAAAGTGTTTTGTGAAAAGCAGAGTTTCTTGTTTTATTTGGGAAAGCCCAGTGTCTCTCAGGCCAGGGTTGGATGGCAAAATCAGTCTTCTGCTTCCCAGAAAGAAATCAGCTTTCTGGGCACCAACTTTTTCCTAATTGGTGTTCTGTGCAGTGTGCTGCTGGGCCCGAGAGTGAGGGCAGGCCCTTGTCTGGCTCCACATAGAAGTGTGGGCGCTGATGGGGAGGTAGCTGGGTGTTAATGCAGAGTGAGCAGTGTGCCCTCCTGTGCAGAGGGTGATACGGTTATTTGGAAGTAAGGCTTTGAAAATTTCAAAATCTTTTCAAAATGTATATTTAAAATCATGTGGTAAAATACATAATCTTTAAATTTTGGAGGCCGATATTTTGGTTCTCAGTAGTAAACCATGGAGCCAAGTAAATAACCTAATGAAAATGCATGCTTTTATAGGATTTATGTACATTGGCTTATTTAATAATCATACAGTGCTTCCTGTGCACACATATTGTGCCCAGTGCTTTTATGGCCAAACAGGTTGTTCTGACCTTGTCTAGGAAAGAAACAAACAATTGGACAGGCAAGTAATTGTCAGTGTTAGAGTGGCCAGGTAATTTGTCGTCCAAAGCAGTGTGCTTTGAGAGCGAGAGGAGGAGCTGTTGATATCTGATGCCATCAGCAGCTATAACCCAGGATGCCCTGAAAGAGACTGCATCGAGTCACCTGTATCAGTGGGCTCTGACAAAGTAGAAGAGCTGCCTGGCTGCAGACCCTTGATCAGGGAAAGCTCCATGGAGAAAGTCAGCCTTGTCACTCAGTGGTGGGGTGGGAGTCTGGGAGCACAGAAAGTATCAAGATCCAGCTCAGGGTGGAGAGAGAGGGAATGGGAGGCAGGGAGAGATCAGAGCTGGGACAGTGGAGAAATCAGGGGCCAGACCACTAAAGGACCTGAATTTGTGCTCAGACATATATGTTTTATCCTAAAGGCAGTGGAGGTCAACATGCTCAGAGCTGCATCTTAGGAAGGCCATCTGGCTATAGTGTGTAGAAGAAAGGGAGTGATGAACATTGGGGTACACGTGTCTCTTTCAATTCTGGTTTCCTCAGTGTGTATGCCCAGCAGTGGGATCACTGGATCATAAGGCAGTTCTATTTGCAATTTTTTAAGGAATCTCCACACTGTTCTCCATAGTGGCTGTACTAATTTGCATTCCCACCAACAGTGTAAGAAGGTTCCCTTATAATAGCCAGGACATGGAAGCAACCTAGATGTCCATCAGCAGATGAATGGATAAGAAAGCTGTGGTACATATACACAATGGAGTATTACTCAGCCATTAAAAAGAACACATTTGAATAAGTTCTAATGAGGTGGATGAAGCTGGAGCCGATCATACAGAGTGAAGTAACCCAGAAAGAAAAACACCAATACAGTATACTTACACATATATATGGAATTTAGAAAGATGGTAATGATAAACCTGTACGCGAGACAGCAAAAGAGACACAGATGTATAGAACAGCCTTTTGGACTCTGTGGGAGAGAGAGAGGGAGGGATGATTTGGGAAAATGGCAGTGCAACATGTATGATATCATAAGTGAAATGAATTGCCGGTCTAGGTTTGATGCAGGATGTAGGATGCTTGGGACTGAGGCACGGGGATAGTCCAGAGCGATGGTGTGAGGTGGGAGGGCAGAGGTGGGAGTCGGGATTGGGAGTTCATGTACACTCGTGGCTGATTCATGTCAATGTATAGCAAAACGAATACAGTATTGTAAAGCAAAACAAACTGAAAGATAAAAATTAATTTAAAAAAAAAAGGGGGAGTGATAGATTGGAGAAGACCCACCAGGGGGCTATTGTAATCTATGGAGAGATAGCATTGATGACCAAAAATAGTAAATGGTGTTTTAAGAGCTGTTCAGAAAGTGGAGCTGAGTGGATTTGGTTCTAATCAGTCATTGGATACCCTTTTATTAAATGGCTGCTGTGGGTCAGTACTATGCAGGGAGCTAGAAAATACCAGAGAGCAAAACAGATTGGGTTTCTGCCCTTTGGGAGCCATAGGCTGGTGGGGAAAGTTCACTGAGAGGACAGAGCAGGGAAACCTGACCTAGCCTGGGTGAGTCTTATGCAGGAAATAACATTTAAAGAATTAGCCTGAGATGAGTCTAGCAGATACAGCAAGATGCTTTCAAGGAACTGGAATAGTCTAATATTTTGGTTTGAGTTGCATGGAATTAGGAGAAGGAAGTGATTGAAGGTTGGAGAGGTGGGTACAGGCAAGATCATACTGGGCTCTGTGTGTCATGTTAGGGATTTTGGACTTAGGTGCAGTAGAAGTCATCGAAAGGGTATATGTGAGGATTAGATATGCGTTTTTAGAAGGTGGAGAGAAGATCTGAGTGGGTGGGAGTGGGAAGAGCGGACAACTTAGGAAATTCTCATAGTCATTCAGGGGCAAGGTGAGTAGGACCAGGATGCCCACAGCACAGATGGGGACAGCTGAGTGGATTCACATTAGCTGGGAGGATAAGGGGGAGAAAGAAATCAAGGATGAAGCCCAGATTTCTGCCTTGGGCAGCTGGACTCGTCACCAGTTTTTGAACTTTACCATTGGTTGAACTGAGGAACATATGAAGAGAAAGTAGGTTTTGTGAAAACAGTGGCTTCAGTTGTAGACATGTTGAGTTTCAGGTCACTCTGAGATATGCAGGTGGGTCTGGAGGACAGGAGAGATGTCCAGGCAGGAGAGAGGAATTTAGTCATATATACTAAGTGAAGCTAAGAGAGTGAGTCAGATGCTCAAGAGAGAATGCAGAATGTGAAGGAGGGGTCTCAGCGTGAAGTGTGTGTGTGGTTAGTTGCTAAGTCATGTCCAATTCTTTTTTGACTTCATGGACTGTAGCCCACCAGGTTCCTCTATCCAGGGGATTTCCCAGGCAAGAATACTGGAGTGGGTTGCCACTTCCTTCTCCAGGGGGTCTTCCCAACCCAGGAATCAAACCTGTATCTCTTGCATTGGCAGGTGGATTCTTTGCCACTGAACCACCTGGGAAACCCTCTCAGGGTGAAACCATGAGAAATTTCAACATCTAAGGGGCGGGTACAGGAATCTGCAAGAAGGATACAGACTACAATCAGAGGGAATAGCAAGAGAAGTAGAAGAAAGGATGGGTTAATACATACATTGAGAATACAATTAAATTATTATTATGTTGAATTTGGATTTTATGTGAAATAATCCGAAACTATCAAAAAACTTCATTTACATAGTCACTAGAAGTTACCTAAGCTCTAATTTTGTGTAGCTTGTACATTTCACAGTTCTAATTGTATTTAGTTAGTTCACTCACTCAGTTGTGTCTGACTCTTTGTGACCCCATGAACAGCAGGACACCAGGCCTCCCTGTCCATCACCAACTCCCAGAGCTTGCTCAAACTCATGTCCATTGAGTCAGTGATGCCATCCAACCATCTCATCCTCTGTCATCCTCTTCTCCCCCTGCCTTCAATCTTTGCCAGCATCAGGGTCTTTTCTAATGAGTCAATTCTTCGCATCAGGTGGCCAGAGTATTGGAGTTTCAGCTTCAGCATCAGTCCTTCCAATGAATATGCAGGACTGATTTCCTTTAAGATTGACTGGTTGGATCTCCTTGCAGTCCAAGGGACTCTCAAGAGTCTTCTCCAACACCACAGTTCAAAAGCATCAATTCTTCAGCACTAAGCTTTCTTTATAGTCCAACTCTCACATCCATACATGACTACTGGAAAAACCATAGCTTTGACTAGACAGACCTTTGTTGGCAAAGTAATGTCTCTGTTTTTGGAGAATCTCAGGGACGGCGGAGCCTGGTGGGCTGCCATCTATGGGGTCGCACAGAGTCAGACACGACTGAAGTGACTTAGCAACACCAGGCACAGGTTGGTCATAGCTTTTCTTCCAAGGAAAATTGTATTTCTAATTGTATTAATTAGAATTTCTAATTGTATTAAAGCATATTTTAATACAATATGCTATAATTTTAATTAAGTTAAATACAAAGCATACAATTAATAATTGTATTAATTAAAATTTATAATTGTATTAAAGCATATTTTTCATTTTGTTTTTAGGTTGCATTAAACATTGATCAAGATTTGTAGGCTCAACCAACCTAAGAACAATACATTTTTCTTCTTGTTTCAAGTTTCAAAACAGGAGGTCCCCAGTTGTATTTTTTTTCCCTCCAAACTTGTACTCTGCTTTTCCTCCCTCTAACCACAGCTTTATAAATGAGTTTCAAGTGTGGCCTTAAAATATGTTTTCTTACTGTAACTGGTTACATGTGTGATGTCATTGAGAGAACAGGAGAGAATTTTTCCCAAAGCAACCAAAAGGAGCAAGTGGGGGACCAGCTGAAAAGAATTGTGTGCATCTGTGTGAGAAGAAGATTACCTGAGGTGAAAGTTACTGGTCTGTGAGAATGAAAGAGGCTGCCACTCTGCAGGGCTCAGGAACATTCAGCATGCTTTAGATATGATGATTTCCTCCCAGGAGTGCACGGCAAAGACTTCCCGAGTTTGCTGGGAAATCATCTTTGTAGTTCCATTTAATCCATGCTTATTGACGCAGCTGGGATGGGGAGGGATGTCAAGTTCCCAGATAGGGAAGCTTTGTTTCTTTTGGAACAGTCTTTGGGCAGAGGCATGATGTGATGCTGTTGAAGGGAAGATCTCTCTTCCTTCAGTGGATGTTGGGCGGTCTGTGGACCGTGAATGCACTCTTGGCCTCTTGGAAGTTTCAGGGCTAGCTTTGAACTTTAGGGAGAAATTTGCTTTTATAAAAAAATTTTTCCAAATTTATGTTTATGCCAAGAAGAGACTTTAAAAAAAAAAATCTGGTTTTAGTTATAATATACCTTTCCTGACACAATGAGAAGAGAACAACCTAATTGCTTAAATGGGAAAAGAAAAAGGGGAAAAAAATTATGGGAAAGAATACAGATTTCATTGAAGAGAAACGTTATATCAGTTCTGTAATTTTTTAAAAACTTAAAGAATTTGGGGCTGCGCTGGGTGTTCACTGCTGCGCATGGGTGGCTTTTGTTGTAGTGAGCAGGGGCCACTTTCCATCGTGGTATGCAGGCTTCTCATTGCTGTGGTTTCTCTTGTGGAGGAGCGCAGGTTCTACGTGAACGGGCTTCGGTAGTTGTGGTGCAGGGGCTTAGCTGCCCTGTAGCATGTGGAATCTTCCTGGACCAGAGATCAAACCTGTGTCCTTTGCATTTGCAGGTGAATTCTCAACCACTGTACCACCAGGGAAGTCCAGTTTTGTATACTTTTTTTTTTTTGAGAAAAAAGTTCCAGGTGCCCTGGTGCCATCGATAATTTCTGTGTCAATCAGGCTGCCAGGCACTCTGCCCCTCCATATGGATGACCTGTGTTCACTGCACCCAGGCAGAAGTGTTGAAGGCAGCAGGAGAGTGTCCTTCAAGGCCTCGGCCTCAACCAGTGTGGCACCATCAAGGAGGGCTAGGTGTGGAAAGACAGGCTCAGAGGGCGTCTTGGACTCAGTCAGCCCATGCCCCTCCCCAAAGAGTGCAGTCTGGCCCTGGGATTAGGCAACAAGAGTTTCTGAGTGTTAGTCAACACTCAAGGTGAAGCTTTGTGGCTCTGGGCTAGGGGCTGGTCTTGTGTGAAGAGTCCCCAGCCAGAGCTTGGCATAAGAGGAAGAAGGTAGAATGGGATAAGAAAGGAGATGAAAGGTGTTCAACCTTTGTCTGGGGAGAGCCCTCAGGAGGATTCAGCTGGTGATCAGGGTGCAAGGGAAGAGGCTCCCATCTCCACCAGGAGATGACTCACAGATACAGCAGATGCCCACTGGGACTAGGGCAAGGCTGTCATCTTCGGGCTGACACTTAGGCTGAGTTTGAATCTGAATCTTAGAGTTTCTTGCTAATGGCAGCAAGACTTATTTTAGACCCACCCAAAGGATGAGATCCTCTGTCCATGAGATTTCCCAGGCAAGAATACTGGAGTGGGTTGTCATTTCCTTCTCCAGGGGATCTTCCCAACCCAGGAATGAAGCCCGCATCTTCTGCATCGACAGAGAAGCCTGGTGGGCTACACAGTCCATGGGGTAGCAAAGACCAAACAATGACAACAAAGGATGGGGTGAGGATGCCTCCTGTTCTGGCATACTTTTAAGTAGCTAGATAAGATCCTGTTTTGGTTGAAGTATTCTAGGTTTTCCTCCTGATCTGGCTGTTAGTGGAAGGCAAAGAGAAGGAAGAAATGAAATAATGGAGAGACACAAAGGATCTAAACACAAATAAACTATAGGTTTCTGCTTCTTTCTGTTTTATCACTAGTTTGTTGTGGTTTTTTAGATTTCCACATAAAAGTGCATCATGCAGTTAAATAGACATTTTGGCTGAATCTTAAATAGCCAAGTATTAAGTTCACTGCTCAGCTGAAGTTAAGGCTGAAGTTATAGGTTAACTTCTGAGACACAGCAATTTTTAAAACTACACTTTTATTAAAATTTTGGTTTAATATTATGATGCTGAAAAGAACAGAAGGGGAAAGACTAGAGATCTCTTCAAGAAAATTAGAGATACCAAGGGAACATCATGTAAAGATAGGCTTGATAAAGGACAGAAATGGTCTGGACCTAACAGAAGCAGAAGATATTAAGAAGAGGTGGCAAGAATACACGGAAGAACTCTACAAAAAAGATCTTCACAACCCAGATAATCATGATGATGTGATGACTAATCTAGAGCCAGACATCTTGGAATGTGAAGTCAAGTGGGCCTTAGAAAGCATCACTACGAACAAAGCTAGTGGAGGTGATGGAATTCCAGTTGAGCTGTTTCAAATCCTGAAAGATGATGCTGTGAAGGTGCTGCACTCAATATGCCAGCAAATCTGGAAAACTCAGCAGTGGCCACAGGACTGGAAAAGGTCAGTTTTCATCCCAATTCCAAAGAAAGGCAATGCCAAAGAATGCTCAAACCACAGCACAACTGCACTCATCTCACATGCTAGTAAAGTAATGCTCAAAATTCTCCAAGCAAGACTTCAGCAATACGTGAACCGTGAACTCCCTGATGTTCAAGCTGGTTTTAGAAAAGGCAGAGGAACCAGAGATCAAATTGCCAACATCCGCTGGATCATGGAAAAAGCAAGAGAGTTCCAGAAAAACATCTATTTCTGCTTTACTGCACTCAATATGCCAGCAAATCTGGAAAACTCAGCAGTGGCCACAGGACTGGAAAAGGTCAGTTTTCATCCCAATCCCAAAGAAAGGCAATGCCAAAGAATGCTCAAACCACAGCACAACTGCACTCATCTCACATGCTAGTAAAGTAATGCTCAAAATTCTCCAAGCAAGACTTCAGCAATACGTGAACCGTGAACTCCCTGATGTTCAAGCTGGTTTCAGAAAAGGCAGAGAAACCAGAGATCAAATTGCCAACATCCGCTGGATCATGGAAAAAGCAAGAGAGTTCCAGAAAAAACATCTATTTCTGCTTTATTGACTATGCCAAAGCCTTTGACTGTGTGGATCACAATAAACTGTGGAAAATTCTGAAAGAGATAGGAATACCAGACCACCTAACCTGCCTCTTGAGAAATCTGTATGCAAGTCAGGAAGCACCAGTTAGAACTGGACATGGAACAACAGACTGGTTCCAAACAGGAAAAGGAGTACATCAAGGCTGTACATTGTGACCCTGCTTATTTAACTTGTATGCAGAGTACATCATGAGAAATGCTGGATTGGAAGAAACACATGCTGGAATCAAGATTGCTGGGAGAAATATCAATAACCTCAGATATGCAGATGACACCACCCTTACGGCAGAAAGTGAAGAGGAGCTAAAAAGCCTCTTGTTGAAAGTGAGACAGGAGAGTGGAAAAGTTGGCTTAAAGCTCAACATTCAGAAAACGAAGATGATGGCATCTGGTCCCATCACTTCATGGGAAATAGATGGGGAAACAGTAGAAACAGTGTCAGATTTTCTTTTTCAGGACTGCAAAATCACTGCAGATGGTGACTGCAGCCATGAAATTAAAAGATGCTTACTCCTTGGAAGAAAAGTTATGACCAACCTAGATAGTATATTCAAAAGCAGAGACATTACTTTGCTAACTAAGGTCTGTCTAGTCAAGGCTATGGTTTTTCCTGTGGTCATGTATGGATGTGAGAGTTGGACTGTGAAGAAGGCTGAGCATAGAAGAATTGATGCTTTTGAAGTGTGGTGTTGGAGAAGACTCTTGAGAGTCCCTTGGACTGCAAAGAGATCCAACCAGTCCATTCTGAAGGCGATGATCGGTCCTGGGATTTCTTTGGAAGGAATGATGCTAAAACTGAAGCTCCAGTACATTGGTCACCTCATGTGAAGAGTTGACTCATTGGAAAAGACTCTGATGCTGGGAGGGATTGGGGGCAGGAGGAGAAGGGGACGACCAAGGATGAGATGGCTACATGGCATCACGGACTCAATGGATGTGAGTCTGAGTGAACTCCGGGAGTTGGTGATGGACAGGGAGGCCTGGCGTGCTGCGATTCATGGGTTCGCAAAGAGTTGAACACGACTAAGCGACTGAACGGAATGGAACGGAGCACTTGTTTTTCAGCATTTTTAAATGGTTGGAACTTTTGTGGTCACTATGCCACACAATTTTGGTACTATGTAAATGTTTATTTTCAGCTAAAATAGAGAAAGCAGACACTTTTCAGTACTTTTTCCCCTAATGTGTTTTTTCTTTAAGTTCTCTATTGTTTATTTGTGTTTGATACTTCTGGATACCTGATTTTTCTCCAATTCAGTTTTCTGCTCTGTAGATGCTATATTTTTAATTTTGCTTGGATTGAAGATGACTTATCCAGCTGTATATATTTTTAGGACATAACAGCTTTATTGAGATAAAATTCACAATCACCCATGTAAATTTTACAATTAATTGGTTCCTAGCACATTCACTGGTTTGCACAACTGTCACCACAATCAGTTTTAGAATATTTTCATCACCCAAGAAGAAACTGTCCGGTTTAGTGGTCATGACACCTAGATCCTTCCACATCAACTCTGCTGCTGCTGCTGTAAAGTCGCTTCAGTCGTGTCCGACTCTGTGCGACCCCATAGACGGCAACCCACCAGGCTCCCCCATCCCTGGGATTCTCCAGGCAAGAACACTGGAGTGGGTTGCCATTTCCTTCTCCAATGCAGGAAAGTGAAAAGTGAAAGTGAAGTCGCTCAGTCTTGTCTGAGGTTTAGCGACCCCGTGGACTGCAGCCCACCAGGCTCCTCCATCCATGGGATTTTCTAGGCAAGAGTACTCTAGGTAACTACTAATCTAATTTTTCTGTATAACATCAGAAAACACAGCATCTGACCCACCATCGGTATAGTTAAGAATAGTCGTTGGGTTAGGGTGATGATAGTCTGTGCTTCAGTCTTCTGTGGCCCCTCTTGCAACTCTGAAGTAATTTGTATGGCTACAATATGACTATCCAATCCTAATCATTTTAATATTAGTTGCTAATTTTTATCCAAATCAAACTTTGCATTGGAGTTTGTGAAATTGTGCTGCTGGTGTGTTCAGTTGGGGCTGACTCTTTGCAACCCCATGGACTGTAGCCTGCCAGGTTCCTCTGTCCATGGAATTTTCCAGGCAAGAATACTGCAGTGGGTTGCCATTTCCTTCTTCATCAAAGTCAGTATTTTCTGTCAATTCTCTATTTGGATTCTGGATAGGGACAAGAAAATTGAAAGTAATTTTTTTTAAAAAAGATCTGAAAAGTTTGTATAGCTCAATGTTCATAAAGAATTAGACTTTTTAAGTATATGTTTTACTTTTTATTGTGGTAAGATGCACATAACATGAAATTTACCATTTTACCATTTTATTTTTTTAATTTATTTTTTTTAATTTTTATTTTTACTTTATTTTACTTTATTGGTTTTGGCATACATTGACATAAATCTGCCACGGGTGTACATGAGTTCCCAATCCTGAACCCCCTCCCACCTCCCACCCCATATCATCTCTCTGATCATCCTCGTGCACCAGCCCCAAGCATCTTGTATCCTGTATCGAACATAGACTGGTGATTCATTTCTCACATGATAGTATACATGTTTCAGTGCCGTTCTCCCAAATCATCCCACCCTCTTCCTCTCCCTCAGAGTCCAAAAGTCCGTTCTATACATCTGTGTCTCTTTTGCTGTCTCGCATGCAGGGTTATCATTACCATGTTTCTAAATTCCATATATATGTGTTAGTATACTGTATTGGTGTTTTTCTTCCTGGCTTATTTCACTCTGTATAATCGGCTCCAGTTTCATCCATCTCATTAGAACTGATTCAAATGTCTTCTTTTTAACAGCTGAGTAATACAATGTAATCCCTATCAAGCTACCAATGGTATTTTTCATAGAACTAGAACAAATAATTTCAAGATTTGTATGGAAATACAAAAAACCTCGAATAGCCAAAGCAATCTTGAGAAAGAAGAGTGGAACTGGAGGAATCAACCTGCCTGACTTCAGGCTCTACTACAAAGCCACAGTCATCAAGACAGTATGGTACAGGCACAAAAACAGAAATATAGATCAATGGAACAAAATAGAAAGCCCAGAGATAAATCCACACACCTATGGACACCTTATCTTCAACAAAGGAGGTAAGAATATACAATGGAGTAAAGACAATCTCTTTAACAAGTGGTGCTAGGAAAACTGGTCAACCACTTGTAAAAGAATGAAACTAGATCACTTTCTAACACCACACACAAAAATAAACTCAAAATGGATTAAAGATCTAAATGTAAGACAAGAAACTATAAAACTCCTAGAGGAGAACATAGGCAAAACACTCTCCGACATAAATCACAGCAGGATCCTCTATGATCCACCTCCCAGAATACTGGAAATAAAAGCAAAAATAAACAAATGGGATCTAATTAAAATTAAAAGCTTCTGCACAACAAAGGAAACTATAAGCAAGGTGAAAAGACAGCCTTCTGAATGGGAGAAAATAATAGCAAATGAAGCAACTGACAAACAACTAATCTCAAAAATATACAAACAACTTATGCAGCTCAATTCCAGAAAAATAAACAACCCAATCAAAAACTGGGCTAAAGAACTAAATAGACATTTCTCCAAAGAAGACATATGGATGGCTAACAAACATATGAAAAGATGCTCAACATCCCTCATTATCAGAGAAATGCAAATCAAGACCACAATGAGGTACCATTTCACACCAGTCAAAATGGCTGTGATCCAGAAGTCTGCAAGCAATAAATGCTGGAGAGGGTGTGGAGAAAGGGGAACCATTTTACCATTTTAAAGTGTACAGTTCAGTGGCCGTAAATAAAGTCAGCCATTGCTGTACTTGATATCATGCCGCCATCCTCACTGTCTGGTTCCAGGATGTCTTTATCAAAGCTGGAGACTACACACCCATTGAGTAGTCACTCCCCATTTCACCCTCCTCCCAAGCCCTACCAACCGCTGACTAGGTTTCTATGAATTTACCGGTTCTGGAGACTTCAAATAAATGGAATATATGGCCTGGCTTCTGTCAGCTCCATAATGTTCTCAAAGTTCATCTAAGCCGTGCCATATATCAGTACATTTTTTGTCACTGAATGATAACTTACTGTTTTGATATATACCACACTTACCCATTTGTCAGTCCATGGACACTAGGGTGATTTCTGCCTTTGGGCTATTGTGAATAATGTTGCCATCAACTTGTGTATTCAAACTTGTATGTGGACATATGTTTTCAGTTCTTTTTGAGTATATACCTCGGAGTGAGTCATACAGTAGCTCTATGTTGAAGTTTTTGAGGAACCTCCAAGCTGCTTTCCACTGCAGCTACGCCATGTTACATTACTACCAGCAATGTATCATCCCACTTACACTTGATATTTACCATTTTCTTTTTTTGTGTGTGGCTATCCTAACGGGTGTGAAGTCCTGTGTCATTGTGGTTTGGTTTGTATTTCCCTAATTACTTAATAACTAAGCATCTTTACATGTGCTTGTTGGTCATATTTATGTCTTTGGAGAGATGTTCATTCAAGTCCTTTGCCTGTTTTTATTTTGTTATTTTTATTTTATTTTTTGTAGTTTTAAGGTTTTTTTTTTTTAAGAAAAATATATTTTCTGGATTCTAGACCCTTATTGATTGTATAATTTGCAAATATTTTCTCCCATCCTCTCACTCTCCTGATAGTGTTTTTTAATTCTCCAAAG
The DNA here is from genome assembly GCA_006408695.1 of Aepyceros melampus. Lineage (NCBI taxonomy): Eukaryota > Metazoa > Chordata > Mammalia > Artiodactyla > Bovidae > Aepyceros > Aepyceros melampus. The sequence goes on from SJXQ01008511.1 coordinate 67,304, forward strand.
ATTCCGTTTTCAAAAAGTCCAGTTCATCTATTTTTTTGTTGTTGTTACTTGTGCTTTTGATGTCACATCTAAGAAATTATTGCCAAGTCCAAGGTCATAAAGGTTTACACCCATTGTTTCTTTGGAACATTTCATAATTTTAACTTTTATTTAGATCTTTAATCCATTTCAAGTTAATTTTATATATAATATGAAGTAAAGGTCCAACTTCCTTCTTTTGCGTTTGCCTATTCCATTATCCCAGAACCGTTCATTGAAGAGACTGTTCCTTCTCCACTGAAAGGTCTTGGCACTCCGCTGAAATCAATTAAGATAATGTATATGTAGGGGTTTACTACATTGTGGACTCTCCATGCTATTCAATCAATCTATATTACTGTTTTTATCCCGGTAATACCCTCTTTTGACTATTGTAGCTTTGTAATTTTTATGAGTTTTGAAATTGAAAAGTGTGAGCCCTCCAACTTTTGTTCTTTTTCAATGTTTTGGCTATTAGGCCCCCCTTGAAATTGTATATGAATTTTAGGATTGTCTTTTTCATTTTTGTAAGGGAGTACATTGGGATTTTGATGGGGATTTCATTGAATCCTTAGATAGGTTTGGGATATATGGCCATCTTAACAGTGTTAAGTCTTCCAATTCACAAACACAAGATGTTTTTCTATTTAAGTTTTATTTTGTCAAAAATGTTTTGTACTTTTCAGCACACAGGTCTTGCTCCTTCTTGGTTGTATTTATTCCTAAGCATTATTAATGCTATTATAATAGCATTTATAAATAAAATTATTTTACTAATCTCTCTTTTACATTGTTCATTACTAATGTACTGAAATGCAATTGGTTTTGTTTATTGGTCTTATATCCTGAAATTTTGTTGAATTTATTTATTAGCTCTAGTAGTTTTTTCTTTTTGTGATTGCTTAGAATTTTTTATACACAAGATCATGTCATTTACAAAGAGAGATAATTTTACTTCTTCCTTTCCAATTTGTGTACCTTTTTATTCTTTTTCTATTCCCTCAATTGCTCTGGCCAGAACTTTCAGTATAACATTGAATAGAAGTGTTGAAAGCAGACATCCTTGTTTTGTTCCTGATTTTAGGGGAAAAGCTTTCCATCTTTCACAAGTAAATATTTTGTGACTGGGGTATTTCATAGTTTTTTTTTTAATCAATTGAAAAATTCCATGTATTCATGATGTGTTAAATGTTTTTATCATGATATCCGTTTTATGTTTTTCTAGGGCCAATTTACTAGGAATTAGTTAAGGATATTTGTATCCATATTCAAAACAGATACTGGTCTATAGTTTTCTTATGTTGTCCTTAGCTTTGGTATCAGTTTAATACTGGTTTCATAGAATAAGTAAGGAAGCATTCCTTTCTCTTTTGTTCTCAGAAGAGTTTATGAAGGATTGGTGTTAATTATTCTTTAATTGGTAGAATTTTTTTAATTGTTAGAATTCACCCATAAGGCCTTCTAGACCTATACTTTTCTTTGTTGGAAGCTATTGATTACTAATTCATTCTCTTTGCTTCCAGTATTTCTGTTTCTTTTTGAGTCAGTTTTTATAGTTTATGTCTTTCTAGGAGTCTGTTCATTTCACCTAAGTTACCTAATTTGGTATAAAGTTAGCATACAATCCTTATAATCCTTTATGGGGTGCATATATCTTTCTGAGTTAGTGTATTAATTTTCTTGATAAATACTCAGAAGTGGAATTGCTGGACCATATAGTTTTACTTTATTTTTTCGAGGAACCCTGTACTATTTTTCACAGTGGCTGCATCAATTTACAATTCCCAAAAGAGTGTACTGGGGACTCCTTTTCTTTACATCCTCATCAATACTTGCTATTTCTTGTGTTTTTCAATAGAAGTCCTTCTAGTGGGTATGAAGTGCTATCTCTTTGTGGTTTTTATTTGCATTCCATGATGATTAGTAATGTTGAGCACCTTTTCATGTTAGCCATCTGTGTGTCTTTGAAAAAAGGTCTATTTGGATTCCCTGCCTATTTAAAAAAATTTTTTTTGATATTGAATTGTATGAATTCTTAGCAGATATATGATTTTTATATGAAAGGTTGCCTTTTCATTTTGTTGATGGTTTCTTTTCCTGTGCAGAAGCTTTTTAGTTTGACATAGTCTCACTTGTTTATTTCTTGTCTTGTTGCCTTTGTTTTGATGTCAAATTTTAAAAATTATCACCAAGAATGATGTCAAAGAGCTTACCACCTATGTTCTCTTCTAGGAGTTTTATGATTTAGGGTCTTTAATAATTTTGAGTTAATTTTTGTGAGGGTATAAGATAGTGATTTCATTCTTTTGCATGTGGCTATCCAGTTTTCCCTTGGGGGTCTGTCTCCTGGCCCAGGGCCAGTTTTCCCCTAAATACAGCCACTTGGACTGGGGATGAGGTGGGGGGGTGGGGGGGTTGGGATGTCTTTCATTTTTTGAATTATGGTAAGATATAAGGGTTTTTAGGAGAAGGCAATGGCACCCCACTCCAGTACACTTGCCTGGCAAATCCCATGGACAGAGGAGCCTCGTAGGCTGCAGTCCATGGGGTTGCTGGGAGTTGGACACAACTGAGCGACTTCACTTTGACTTTTCACTTTCACGCATTGGAGAAGGAAATGGCAACCCACTCCAGTGTTCTTGCTTGGAGAATCCCAGGGACGGGGGAGCCTGGTGGGCTGCCATCTCTAGGGTCGCACAGAGTCGACACGACTGAAGCAACTTAGCAGTAGCAGTAGCAGCATCCAGTTTTCCCAACATTGTTTATTGAAGACACTGTCCTTTAAAAGAAATATGTTAATAAATAATACTCTGGTTTAGAATAATGCCTACTTAATTTTATTTATTTACAGAAACTGCTTCTACATAGCTCTATTTTCTTCCTCCTCTTTTGTGCTATCATTGTCATAGAAATAACACTTTCAAATTTGTATGCCCATTAATACAGATTTTTAATTGTTGCTTTTGAATAATATAGAAGAAAAAGTTACAAACAAAAAATACATAATTATGGGTATCAATGTTCATTATTTCTTCATGGGAATTCAAATTACTGTCCAGTTTCATTTCTGCCTGAAGAATTCTCTTTAGTATTTCTTGCAGAGCAAGTCTGCTAGCAATGAATTCTGTTAGCTTTGTTTTAATTTCTCACTGATTTCTTAAGGATGGTTTTGTTGGATATAGAGTTACTATTGGTGTTTTCTTTCAGCACTTTGAATACATAATCCCACTGCCTTCTAGCCTCCAAGGTTTCTGATGAGGAATTAGCTGTTAATTTCATTGAGCATCCCTTGTATGTGATAAGTTGCTTCTCTGTTGCTGCTCCCAAATTCAGTCCTTATCTTTGGATAGATTGATTGTGATTTCCCTCAATATGCATCTCTTTGAGTTTATCCTACTTAGAGTACACTGGGGCTTCTTGGATTTGTGGTTTAATATTTTCTATGAATTTGGGAAGTTTGGGACCATTATTTCTTCAAATATTATTTTAGCTTCTTTTTTTTTCTGCAACATGTTGGTATAATTGATGGTGTCCTATTTGTCTTTCAGGCTTTGTTATTTTGTATATTTTTTCTTTCTTTGTCTCAGAGTGAATAATATCAATTGACCTATCTCCATAATATTGATTTATTATTCTGCCAGCTCAACTCTGCTATTGCATTCCTCATGTGAATTTTTCACTCTAGTCACTGTTTTGCAACTCCAGAATTTCTATGTTTTCTTTAGTTTTATGGTTTATTTTAGCTCTTTGAACATATTTAAAATAGTTGATTTCAGGTTTTGTCTAATAAATCCCATGCTTGACTTTTCCTTAGGGACAATTTCTAATAATCCTTTCTTTTTCTGAATATGGGCCATACTTTCTTGTTTCTTTGCATACCTTGCAATTTTTTGAAAAGTGGGTATTTCAAAACATACATATTAACAATTCTGGAAAACTGATTCTACCCTCGCCCCAGAATTTACTATTGTTATTTGTTCTTCTTGTTGTTATTTGTTTGCTTAGTAACTTTTCTGAATTTATTTTATAATGTCTGTATGTTTTATCATATGTGGTCATTGAAGTCTGCTTGGGTTGCTTAGTCAGCCTTTGATTTGACAGAGGTTTCTTTAGATGTCTGAAACCAATAAATAATCCAGACCTTGTTGTGGTGTACATTCAATGCTTAGGTATGTAGTTTACAGCTCTGCTTTAACCTTCACTTTCTGATTGTGTTGAGCCTCCTCCAGTTCAGCCAGAGATGAGCGGTTAGGGTCTTCTTGGGTCTTTCTTAACTGTATATATAGCCTTAGGCATGCAACCCAGCAAACATGTAGCCTTCTCAATTTCTAGCAATATCACAGAACTTTTAATAGTCCCCTACGGAATCTCATTCTTAAGCTTTTTGGTCATCTTGTTCTTTGTCAGGTATGACCTAAATCAAATCCCTTATGATTATACAGTGGAAGTGAGAAATAGATTTGAGGGTCTAGATCTGATAGATAGAGTGCCTGATGAGCTATGGAATGAGGTTCGTGACATTGTACAGGAGACAGGGATCAAGACCATCCCCATGGCAAAGAAATGCAAAAAAGCAAAATGGCTGTCTGGGGAGGCCTTACAAATAGCTGTGAAAAGAAGAGAGGCAAAAAGCAAAGGAGAAAAGGAAAGATATAAGCATCTGAATGCAGAGTTCCAAAGAATAGCAAGAAGAGAGAAGAAAGCCTTCTTCAGTGATCAGTGCAAAGAAATAGAGGAAAAGAACAGAACGGGAAAGACTAGAGATCTCTTCAAGAAAATTAGAGATACCAAGGGAACATTCCATGTAAAGATGGGCTCGATAAAGGACAGAAATGGTCTGGACCTAACAGAAGCAGAAGATATTAAGAAGAGGTGGCAAGAATACATGGAAGAACTGTACAAAAAAGATCTTCACGACCCAGATAATCATGATGATGTGATGACTAATCTAGAGCCAGACATCTTGGAATGTGAAGTCAAGTGGGCCTTAGAAAGCATCACTACGAACAAAGCTAGTGGAGGTGATGGAATTCCAGTTGAGCTGTTTCAAATCCTGAAAGATGATGCTGTGNCTGTGTGCCAAAACTTACAGATACAGAGGAAAAAACAACTTTATTAAAAAAACATTTATTTTCCTAAAGACATTTTAAGCAGAGTCCCTTTTCTATCTTTTCTTCTTTTAAAGAAGCAAGATTGGCTAAAGATTGGTATCATTTTACCTTCAAAAGAAATCCAAGTGCACTGACCTAACTGTCCAGCTACAAGGGGAGACAGATATCCAAATGCTCTCAGAAGGCCAGGCAGAGGTCAAATCTACTTCAGATCAGAAGCAGGAAATCTAATGTCTGGATCCATCAGTGTTTTAGGGAATTGTGATGACTGTGCAATGTTGAGACAATTTATAACCACTGGCATTCTCCCATTAAGGGAGGTTATAAATTAGAGACTGGCTTTCTGGGGAAGGACTAGTGGACATGCGTGACTGGGCTGAAGCAATAGAGCCTGGCTTCCCTTAGCCCCAAACCTCAAATCTGCTGCAAATGCAAGACTTCAGGTATGGAATCTCTTAAAATACAGAAGTCTGGAGGGGCTGTTTGCTGCTTCATTGTTTGAGCCCAGCTGTGTCTCTGTAATGACATAATTCAGTTCAGTTCAGTTCAGTCACTCAGTCGTGTCCAACTCTTTGTGACCCAATGAATCACAGCACACCACGCCTCCCTGTCCATCACCAACTCCCAGAGTCCACCCAAACCCATGTCCATCAAGTTGATGATGCCATCTGACCATCTCATCCTATGTCGTCCACTTCTCCTCCTGCCTTCAATCCCTCCCAGCATCAGGATCTTTCCAAATGAGTCAGCTCTCTGCATCAGGTGGCCAAAGTATTGGAGTTTCAGCTTCAACATCAGTCCTTCCAATGAATACCCAGGACAGATCTCCTTTAGGATGGACTGGTTGGATCTCCTTGCAGTCCAAGGGACTCTCAAGAGTCTTCTCCAACACCACAGTGCAAAAGCATCAGTTCTTTGGCACTCAGCTTTCTTTATGGTCCAACTCTCACACATCCATATGGAGAAGGCAATGGCACCCCACTCCAGTCCTCTTGCCTGGAAAATCGCATGGGCGGAGGAGCCTGGTAGGCTCAGTCCCTGGGGTCGCTGGGAGTCAGACACGACTGAGCGACTTTACTTTCACTTTTCACTTTCATGCACTGGAGGAGGAAATGGCAACCCACTCCAGTGTTCTTGCCTGGAGAATCCCAGGGACAGGGGAGCCTGGCGGGCTGCCACCTATGGGGTTGCAAAGAGTCGGACACGATTGAAGCGACTTAGCAGCAGCAGGAGCACATCCATACATGACTACTGGAAAAACAATAGCCTTAACTAGACAGACCTTTGTTGGCAAAGTAATGTGTCTGCTTTTTAATATGCTGTCTAGGTTGGTCATAACTTTCCTTTCAAGGGGTAAGTTTCTTCTAATTTCATGGCTCAATCACCATCTGCAGTGATTTTGGAGCCCAGAAAAATAAAGTCTGACACTGTTTCCACTGTTTCTCCATCTATTTGCCATGAAGTGATGGGACCAGATGCCATGATCTTCGTTTTCTGAATGTTGAGCTTTAAGCCAACTTTTTCACTCTCCTTTCACGTTCATCAAGAGGTTCTTTAGTTCTTCTTCACTTTATGCCATAAAGCTGGTGTCATCTGCATATCTGATTATTGATATTTCTCCGGCAATCTTGATTCCAGCTTGTGCTTCCTCCAGTCCAGCGTTTCTCATGACGTACTCTGCATAGAAGTTAAATAAGCAGGGTGACAATATCCAGCCTTGACGTACTCCTTTTCCTATTTGGAAACAACCTGTTGTTCCATGTCCAGTTCTAACTGTTGCTTCCTGACCTGCATACAGGTTTCTCAAGAGGCTGGTCAAGTGGTCTGGTATTCCCATCTTCACAGCCATGTTAAACTGTCCTTGCTAAGGATATTAGCCCTCATAAGTTATTCAAAACTTTCACCTATTTTTTCAATGGAAGGAGTCTTAAAATGAAACCAAAGAGTCTTGTTATCTTTTTCTGATGTTGAAAGTGTTTGGTTAAAGAATATAGTTGTGTCAAAATATTAATCATTTCTAAACATTTCAATGCATTTCTTATTCTTCTGTTTGTTTTTTAATTTGACTTTTAAATTTTTTATTTCCAAGGTGTGTATGTGCTTGCAAAATAGATCTATTCATTATGAAATGGTTTAAGAAGGAAGATGTGATTTATAAGAACTATCAATCAGATGCTAAAAACATCTGTGCAACTCTCTAGAGTGTCATATTTCTTCCACATGATTGACTTGCTGTCATTTAACAAGTCTATTCTTTCCATTGATTTTTTATTAGATTAATTATTCAAGAAGACTGGTTAGAATCTCGAAATTTGATACTTCTTTGGGGTGAAAGTAGAGTCACATTCGGGAATAGGAGCCTGAAAAGTCAAAGTCTCTGAGAGTTCAATGTCAGCGTCCATCTTGATTCCAGTAACAGATTTTCACTCTTTCCTTCTCCACCTCTGTCAGCTGCAACTCCTCAATATTCTTCACTAATTAAATGTTTCAAGATGCTCCTTGGTCACCAAAGATTAAAAAAAAAAAAATCTAAACCTTAAACCAGCAAAGGACAGAAAAAAAAAAATGCTGAAATGATTTAATTACTGTTTTGGCATTTTTTTGACCTACAACTTGAAGAATGGCTAATCTTTAGAATTTAGAAAGCTGTTATTAGACCTGGAGCTTTTCCAAGTCAATGAAATTTTACAGTCTTAAATCTCAAAAATATCATACTGAGGAATGATATTGAACATCATTGAACATACTGAGGAATGATATTGGGCCTTAAAAAAGTCCTCAAGGCCCAAAGCTTTAGTAAGTCGGGTTTCGGGGTCTGTGCTCAGCTGCCCCTCTTCTCTGTCTCCGGCTCACTCCCCCAGGGGGCAGGGCAAGCCCCCTTCCCAGCACCGGGGTCACAGCAAGTCCTGCTATTCAGAGGCTGACACTGACCCTTGCAGTTGTCTTCCTGACAGATTCTCGTTTGCCATTTCACCTGGAGCTTCAGGTTAGTCTATAGCCAGTGTATTTTATATCTACTTCCTGATTCATACTCGCTTCCGCAACACCTACGCGCATTGCCAAGCGCTTAACTCTTCGACCCTGACCCCAGCTCAGGTCACTTCTATACTCTCTACTCAGTGTGCCTCCAGCTTCCTCACAACCTTGCTCGTCTGGTACGTTTCTCTCGACAGCTGCCTGGCGGAACCTATTTGTGACTTGGTTCTTAGTGCCTGAATCTGTAAGGACTGGCTGAAACATGACCCCTTTTGTTTCAAAAATTTAACAAAACTCCTGTCCTAAGATAAACTAAGAACTTAAGAAGCTTTGAATTCAAATGCTGAATTTTGGCCATCACAAGGTACATAAAAACAGTTCCAAATTATCAGGTTGCCTTAAGTATTCATTCTCAATCACAAAGTGACAGAACAGTAAAAATTGTATATATAAAAGGTTTTAATATTCCTGTTAGTTGTTTCCTTTGTTTGCTTCAAAATATTTAATGCCTCTGCAGTTGGCCTTTAGTATCAATTATTCAAACTTTTTATGAAAACTTTTCTTTTCTCTTTGTGTGCATGCAACACACAAAGAACTGAATTTCCAGGCAACCAACCAATGCCACAATGCATCATGAGGACAACCACGGCTCTTCTTGTGCCACATCTATCATTCACCGCCAGTCCCATTTCCTTCTATTCTGTATCTTCTACTGCCGCCGCTGCTGCTGCTAGTCACTTCAGTCATGTCTGACTCTGTGTGACCCCATAGACGGCAGCCCACCAGGCTCCCCTGTCCCTGGGATTCTCCAGGCAAGAACACTGGAGTGGGTTTGCCATTTCCTCTCCAATGCATGAAAGTGAAAAGTGAAAGTGAAGTCGGTTGTTCAGCTGTGTCTAACTCTTTGCGACCCCATGGACTGCAGCCTACCAGGCTCCTCCGTCACCTGAAACAATGTGGGATGGATGTTCCAGGCAAGAGTACTGGAATAGGGTGCCATTGCCTTCTCTGATATCTTCTATTATATTTAATACACATCCATCTAACCCAACCTCCACACCTTCACTCAAGCCTCTAACATCAACTGCAACATCTATTATTGCTTTTGTATACTATTTAGCATAATTTTTCTGGCTTTACTGAGCTATAACTGACATTATATTATATAAGGTTAAGATCGTACATGTTGATCTGATACAAGTATTCACATATTGTGAAATGGTTATCACAGTTGTGTTAGTTAACACTTTCATCATACCTCATGTAATTNGCAATTCTCAGAGGGGCCCCTCCCCTGCCTGGGTCCGCCCCTTGGTCGGGCCCCGCCCTCGTAGGCGTGGCCTGCGCCGCTACCGCTCCCCACCAAGGCGGTCAAACTCCTCCCACGGCCCGCCCCGCAAGTTCCCGAGAGATCTCCCGGAGTGTGCTCGCCCGAGCCTCTTCCCTCGCGCCGCCCGGTGCCCTCGGTGTCCCCGCTGCGCTGGACCGGACATGCTGCTCGACTGCCTGTCGGCGGAGGGCGAACAGCGCTGCCGGCGGTTGCTGGCGGGAGCCACGGCCCGGCTGCGCGCGCGGCCTGCGGCGGCCGCGGTCCTGGTGCCGCTGTGCTCGGTGCGCGGGGTCCCGGCGCTACTCTACACGCTGCGGTCCAGCCGCCTGGCCGGGAGGCACAAGGGTGACGTCAGGTACACCTGCCGGGACCTCCTCTCCCTTCTAGGAGGGCGCTGCTAAACCCCGGAGACCGCCGAGTCGTGGGCGAAGCACTTAGCCTTCCCGAGTCTTGGTTTCCGCCTCTGCAGAATGGGTCTAAGTAGAGCCCTTCGGCCAGCCGGCTGCGGAGGGAGTCGACAATCTGCATCCCTCCGCCCAGAACCTGGCGCCGCAGGTACTCCTGCCCCGGCGCCGCCTCGCGGATCGCTCGAAGCGCGGGCGCGGGACATACGGTAGCTCAGCTGATAAAGACTCCGCCTGCAATGCAGGGGTCCTCGGTTCGATTCCTGGGTCAGGAAGATCCCCTGGAGAAGGGATAGGCTACCCACTTCAGTATTCATGGGCTTCCTTTGTGGCTCAGACGCTAAAGACAGCCACGGTTCCATTCCTGGGTTGGGAAGATCCCCTGGAGAAGGAATAGGCTACTCACTCCAGTATTCTTGGGCTACCCTGGTGGCTCAGTTGGTAAAGAATCCGCCTGCAATGCAGGAGACCTAGGGTTCGATTCCAGGGTGGGGAAGATTCCCCTGGAGGAGGGCATGGCAACCCACTCGTCTTCTTGCCTGGAGAATCCCCATGCACGAGGAGCCTGACGGGCTACAGTCCACGGGGTCACAAAGAGCTGGACACGACTGAGCGACCAAGCACACACACTAAAAAGGCAGAACTTCGCCCTTTCCCTGCGACTGCAGGAGGATTCCCCTCCGGAGCCGAGGGGGAGCGCGGGGCGGGGCTATCTGGCTTCCCGCCCAGGCCGCGACGCCCCTCCCCCGGGGGAAACTGGGGACACCCTCGGGTCGCTGTCACCACCTCTGGGGCGACCCACGATAAGCCCAGTTAGCGTGTCTGAGCCCCCGGGCTTCTCCCCCTTACTCCTGTTCAGGGAGGTAAACCGAGCCTGCGGAGGCCATGGGGCTTACCCAGCCCTCTCTGCAAACTAGGGGCAGAGACTTTGTTTTAGGTGAGTCCCTGCCGCAGCGGCCACCCCCAGCCCTTCATGGCCCCACTGGCCCAAGAAGCAGACTCCCTCTGCCTGTTCAGTTTCCCAGGTGGCAAGTGTGACCCCGCTGACCGGGACGTGGTGCACACAGCCCTGAGGGAGACGCAGGAGGAGCTGGGCCTGGCTGTGCCCGAGGAGCAGGTGTGGGGAGTCCTGCGGCCTGTGCACGACCGGGTAAGCCCTTCAGGCCCTCACCCCGCTTGGCCTCTCTGCTCGCCCCGGGCTAGGAGCAGGGCGCTCAGGGACCAGGAGGGTGGCCATGGGGACTGTGGCAGTCACCGAGGGCAGTGGGGTCCCAGACAGCCTGCCCAGCCGTTGTGTTCAACCTCTCACACCCGTCGGGAAGGGGCCAGGGGTATTTGATTCCCCTTTCACGGGGGATCCTGAGGCTCATTCCTGGGATGGAGATGGCTCCAGGTGAACCAGCTCCACTCAGCTTGGTGGACAGAGGTTGGGGAGGGCACTGCAGACTAGGCAGGGGAGATTTGAGGGTGGTAAAAGTAAGGGAGAGCAACGGCCCAGAGGGCAGAGTGGGTCTAGTGTGTTGAGGGGGCCTGAGCCAGTCAGCATGGCTGGAGCAAGTCCACGAACAGGGCCGGGTGGACCGACCTGCA
>SJXQ01008511.1:89970-108762 GCA_006408695.1 Aepyceros melampus
CCAGAGATGTTGAACAGTTTGGTGCCTGAGTTGCGCTCTCGGCCGAAGCTGGCAAACCACGCACCCCCACGGCGGCAGATGGTAGGGGACACGGCCACTGTCTCCACGTTGGCCACGGTTGTAGGGCAGCCAAACACTCCTGTGGGGGAGGAGGATGAGAACCTGGTGGATGTCACATCCCCTGATGGCTCGGTGGCCAAGAATCCACCTGCCAACGCAGGAGACGTGGCTTCAATCCCACGTGCCGAGGGGCAACTATGCCTGTGTGCCACAGCTACTGAGCTGTCCCCCAGGGCCCAGGAGCTCCACCACTGAAGCCACACGCCCGAGCTTGTGCTCGGCAGCGAGAGAGGCCATCATGATGAGAAGCCCGTGCCCCAGAACTAGAGTAGGCCCGTTTGCCACAACAAGAGAAAAACCTGCGCAGCAACAAAGACCCAGCATAGCCAAAAACAAGTTTTTTTATAAAAAAGGAAACAAACCAGTGGCTGCTGGAGGTTGGGGACAGTTGGGGCAGGTCTCCTGGAGGTGGCATCTGTCCAGGGTCTGCTTCTGAGGCAGAGAGCCCTGCTTCCACCCCTGTGTGACTCTCGTCCCCCGGGAGCCCGATTCCAGCTGTGCTGCGTCTCCACCACCCTGCCCCGAGTTCCCAGGGGGTGGGAGCACATCCCGGTGTGTGGCCTGTGCCCGGGGGCAGGGTGAGACTCCGGGGGGCACTGGTGCAGCCGCTATGTTGTTCCCACCTTCTCTCGGTGTCAGGGCCCCCAGTGCAGAAGGGACTCAGAAATTCCCCAAGAATGATCAGTGGCGACCTGAAACCAGATCCCAGATTCCATAGGACAAGACCCGGGATGAGGCCAGGCGCCAGGTCGTACCCACGTCTGCAGGGAAGGGCGGCTTCAGGCGGGGCTTGCCCTGTTTCCCCTCGATGGACTCGATGAGCGCGGTCTCCTCCCCGCAGATGTAGGCCCCGGCCCCACGCACCACAAACACATCGAAATCGTAGCCGGAGCCGCAGGCATCTTGCCAATCAGACCAGCCTCGTAGGCCTCTCGGATGGCTACCTGTGGGACAGGGGTGTACAGACACGGTCCCCACGAGCCCAGGAACATGCATGTGGGAGGGCGGGGTACAGACCCAGGAAGCCCATCACCATAGTCCAGGCCCAAGCTCCCTCTGGACACAGGCAGAAGACGTGCTTGGAAAAGGGTGGGGATGTCTGCAATGTGTGTGCTGCTTGTGTAATAACATTTAACAAATTCTCCAACTATATGTATTTTTTAAAGACTTTAAGGAAATAATGAAAATTTCAGCAAGTAGTTTCTCTAGGTAGCCAGTCTATGGGAGATTTTTCTTTGGCATGTGTGTAAATTCCTGTCTTTACAATGAGTGAGTACTGCTTCTGAGTAGAGGAAAAGACCCTGGAGGCTGATTTTTAAATATGTAAAAACACACATAATGCTACCATGTACCAGGGTATGAACCTAATAGAAAGGTGAGGCTTTGGCCCTGGACCAATTACTACAGGCAACACTGGGCTGAAAATTACTGACACGACCTCTTGACCCTTCAGGAAAAATGCCCACGTGTGAGTTCTCCAGCCTACTCCCACCCCAGGAGCCCTCCCCCACCCCAGGAAGACCTCCCAGGCTGAGGCTCTGGGACACAGAGCGAGAAGGAGGCTTTGGGGTGCACGTCCCACTCAGGACACAGGCCAGCTCGAGAGATCCCCACCCTCCCAGCGCGACTCCAGATGGATCCCACAAGAGAACCTAAGAAGGACTCTGCCTGGGTTGGGGCGTGTGAGTGCCCACCCAGCACCTGGCCCTCCCCCTGCTCACCTGCAGATTGGAGGCCTCGTTGTAGAACTCCCCGCGGATGTAGATGTAGGCGGCGCGAGCGCCCATGGCCCGGCCCCCTACTAGGCAGCCTTCCACCAGCTTGTGGGGGTCGTGGCGGATGATCTCTCGGTCCTTGCAGGTGCCTGGCTCCCCCTCATCCGCATTCACCACCAGATACTTGGGCCTGCGGGGGCCAGCAGGTCAGTTGGGCTATAGGGCCACCAGGGTCAGGCCTTCAACCATATGCCACCTTACTCCACCAGGAAAGCTCAGAGAGGTTTTATCTGACAGCCAATCCTTCTCTGTCCTTGCAACAAGCCGCCACAGCTCTGCTTGCTCACCACCGACAGGGAGCTCATTACCTGGTCCACACTGGGGTAGCTATGACCACAGGTCTTGGTTCTACTCAGCCCAAATGCCTCTCCCAGTGCTTCCTCAAGAACCCAAATCTGCTTTTGGTCACAATGAGCATTCTGTGAACCTCCATCGTATATCTGGAGCCAAAAGGAGGCAGAGCTGACATTTATCATTTACTTTCTACATGCAGATCACTTGATCTTAACCAAAAGGCCGAGAAGCGATCTACATGCAGATCAAAGGGTAGGCCAAAAGCTGGTAGGCACAGTATCTCTTTAATCCCTGCACAACACAATACACATTTACAGAACAGAATACTGAGGTTCATAAAGGCCAGGAGATTGGCCAAAACTATATGATTAAATGGCAGAGCCAGGAATCAGTCAATTAAGTCTGCTGGGTTAAACTCTTGTGTAGACTCTGCTGCCCCTCAAGACTCCCCTGAGGAAGACGATGGAACTGAGTCCCTGCTACTGGAGCTCTGGTAAGGGTTTCCCACTTCGTTCACTTTGGTTTCCAAGGAAACAGCCCCAAGGTGTTTACCCAAGACCCAGGTAAGTCCCAGCAGCCCAGAGGTGCAACTCCATTTCTGCCTGTCTACACATACCTGCCATCTGAGGGCTTATTCATGAAGCTCCATTTAAGGCCAGTGGGGAAGCCAGCACCTCCACGGCCCCGCAAGCCCGACGTCTTGACCTCACCCAGGATCCAGTCAGGCCCCTTCAGCAGAATCTCCTTCGTCTTGTACCAGTCACCTCGACTCTGGGCACCTTTAAGCCTGGACAGGGTGGGGAAGGCAGTGAGGAGGAGGCCCTGCCTGGGGACCCACCAGCCTAAGGGCACCATCTCACCTCCAGTCATGGCGGCCATACAGGTTGGTGAAGATCCGGTCTTCATCCTTCAGTGAGCCAAATGAGGTTTTCTTGGGCGCTGTCTGGGGACACAGAGAGTCAGTATGTCCAGCAGGGCTCTGGGATTATGAGGGGCCAGGCCAGGAGCTACAGATTTTTGGGTCCCCTAATTAAGGAGGGTTGGATTGGGAGGAGGGCAGGGGCCAAAGCTTCAGAACCCTTCGTAGGGTCATAACTACCATCACCACAGTAAGCACTTTCTATTAGCAGGCACTAAGCTAAGCTTTTTATATCCACGATCTCATTTCATTCTCATAACCCTGAGATAGGAATGATTTCCTCCATTTCACAGAAGAGGAAACAAGACTAAGAGCAAAATGAGCTTACAAAAGGCACACAGCCTGAAGGAGGTGGAATTTAATCACGGGTCTTTCTGTGGCCAAAGCCCACACAGGATCCACAGCACAGACCACCGCCCTGAGCCCAGCGTGATGTCACGTCCATTTATTTACTTGTCTGGCTCTGCTGGATCAAAACTTAATTTGGCCAAAGTCTTGCTTATATGACTAAACTCTGCTGGAGACAAAATGTGTTTTCTGAAGGAAGAGGAATGCTTTACTGGGGTTGGGACACAAGATGATGGCAGGAGACCCGCTCGGGATAAAACTTGAGAAGAGATGGTCTGGAATCCCACGAGACACAAAGAGAACCCCAGCTGAGGGCTAAGGGGACCTGGCTTCCAGACACCCAACCCCTTAAGAGCCAATACAGGGTGCGGAACTTTGAACGAGGAATGAGGAGGCGCACGGCCCTCTCCAAAGCTGTTTCTGCATCTGTAAAATGGGGCAACGACCTCTTCACGCGCTACAAGGTTGTAGCGAGGAAGGAATGAGACAACTGGACGCTTTGCCACCTGCAAAACTTTCCGTTAGGTCGCGCAGTTGTTAAACAAGGGGAAGCCAAGGGCCCGGGGGGCTAGGGGACAGGGAAGAGTCAGCCTCCCGTTTGGGACCCGTCCCCTTCTACATCGGCAACCTTCCTGTCAGACGAGGGAGATGAGAGGCTTCTCCAGAAGGCACTACGGACCCAGGTATGGCGCGCGCAGACGCGACAGCGAGACCAGGCCCGCGAGCGCCCCTGGAACGAGCCAGGTCGGGCCTCACCGTGTCGCCGCTGAATCGCACAGACACCCGCGCGGGGAGCGACCCGCCGAGCAGCCGCCGTGCCGCCAGCATCGCGGGGCGGAGCGGGGAGAGGCAAGCCGGTCACCGCCCGCTGTCACCTTCACAGCTCTGAGGCTCAGAGGCTCAGGACCCGGCACGACCCAGACGCTAGGCGGCGCACAGGAAGAACGTCACACGCGCCCTGACGCCGCGGCGCGCCCCAACTTCCCCGCGCCGCTCCCGCCCCGCCCTTGGCCCCGCCTCTTCGAGGGAGAGCAAAGAGGCCGGAAGTGCCCTGTCTGGCGCTGAGGCTACTGGGAGATGTAGTCCCGTGGGCCTCCGGACCGCCTTTCTCCTGCCGCGGGGCTGGCGTTTATTTACTGCCTTGCTCGCCGGCTCTGCTCTTTCGCATTTGCCTCCGGACTCTCAGCCTTTGAGCCCACTATGCAGCTGCACCCTCCTGCCTGCCTTGTATTGCTCTAGCCCTGTCCCTGCCCTGCCAGACTGTGAATTTCCCCCCACCCACCGCGGGCAGCCCTGGCTCAGGGAAGCAGGGAGGCGGGGGGTCTGGGCAGGCAGAGTCTCCCAGAGGAGGGGTGTCTAGAGCTCTAGGTTGGGGTGAGGCCAAGAGGGTGGAGATGGTCCCCGGGCGGCACACCCTCTCCCCGGTGCTGCTCTCCGCACCGCCCCTCCCGCGGTCAGGAGAGTTTGGCATTTGGCGCTGCTGCTCAAGATCCTGGCGGGGTCCCCGCTGCCTTGGCAACCTGGCCCTGGCCTGGATGGAAGGACTCTGCCCCTCCCGCGCAGGGTCTTCTGGCCCAGGCCACGTCACGCCCCCTTCTCCCCAGGACCTCTTCCGCTTGGGACTTTAGGGCCTTTCTGTCCCCAACACCCCGCCCCGACCACCACCACCATCACCAGGCTCCAGTGACCTGAGAAGGTCTTCTGATCTTCGCCTTCGCCTGAAGTCTCCGAAGCTTAATTAACTTTTTAATCAGTTTGTCAGTTCTCTGGAACGCTGTGGCTCTGAGTCCCAGGATGTCTGTCTGGGTCTTCTCACCCCAGCTCCTCTATTCTCTTATCCTGTGGTCATCCTTTTTTTTTTTTTTTAATTAAATTAATTAATTTATTTATTTTGGCTGCACTGCAGCCATGAAATTAAAAGGCGCTTACTCCTTGGAAGAAAAGTTATGACCAACCTAGATAGTATATTCAAAAGCAGAGACATTACTTTGCCGACTAAGGTCCGTCTAGTCAAGGCTATGGTTTTTCCTGTGGTCATGTATGGATGTGAGAGTTGGACTGTGAAGAAGGCTGAGCGCCGAAGAATTGATGCTTTTGAACTGTGGTGTTGGAGAAGACTCTTGAGAGTCCCTTGGACTGCAAGGAGATCCAACCAGTCCATTCTGAAGGAGATCAGCCCTGGGGATTTCTTTGGAAGGAATGATGCTAAAGCTGAAACTCCAGTACTTTGGCCACCTCATGTGAAGAGTTGACTCATTGGAAAAGACTTTGATGCTGGGAGGGATTAGGGGCAGGAGGAGAAGGGGACGATCGAGGAGAGATGGCTGGGTGGCATCATGGACTCAATGGACGTGAGTCTGAGTGAACTCCGGGAGTTGGTGATGGACAGGGAGGCCTGGCGTGCTGCGATTCATGGGGTCGCAAAGAGACACGACTGAGCGACTGAACTGAACTGAACTGAGGCCCTTAACTTTTCATATATTTCTCACAGTAGCCCTGGATACTGTTAACTCCATTTTCTCCACGAAGAAAAGGGAGGGCCATGGTGGTTTCATCTCTTGTCCAGGGGCGTGAAGCTGCTGCGTGTAGAGCTGGAAACCGACCCAGGCCTTTCTTCCTTTGCAGAGCGCCCCAGACACAGCAGACACACAGAGCAACTGGCACACACGTGACAACCCTGGCAGGGAGTCAGTGGCATTTCCAAAAGAAGAGGCAAGAGCTGGGCACCTTGTCTGAGGGCTCCCAGAGGGGCAGGGCAGCCCCAGGCCCAGGGCCCAGCAGTCCTGACTCCCACCCCCAGGCCTCCTCTCCCACGCAGGAAAAGAGATTGTCCAGTCAGAGCTGGGGATTACACAGCTAATCCGGGGCTCAGACCCGAGTCCGTGGATCCCTCCCTCTGGGCTGGCAGAAGCGGGCAGGATGGAGCTGGAGAGTGGATTCTCTCCTCATCCCTGCCTAACTGGGTCAGGGGAACACAAAGCCATGGGGAGAAGGCAGCCCAGGGATGCTGCAGATGGGAGATGCTGGGCATGGGGTGATGGGAAAGTAAGAACAACGGGCAGGGCCCCCAGATCATCCCACGCCAGGCTCAGTGCCAAGCACTTGCCATGTGTTATCTCCTTAATCCTCCCTCAACCCAGAGCGTAGGAATGACAAGCCCCTGTTTGCAGAAGAGGACAGAGTATTAGCTACGCGGAGTGGCCTGCCTAGGACAGCACAGCGGCCAGAACTCGGCCTGAGGTCTCCTGATCCTCAGTCCTCACCCATCCAGAGCCCACGCGTGCCAGGCTCCACTGGGTATCACCTCCTCCAGGAAGCCCTCTTCTAAGACACCCCAGACCTGGCTCTTGGCTGTCTCATCCTGCACCACTGTCTCCCTAGCCAGCCCCCAGGCCAGAAACTGGGAGGCATCCAGGATTGCCTCATTGTCCCCAGATCCACTGTATCCTGCCAGCCTTGCCTTCTGAGCACGCCCCGTCCCCATGCCTTCAGGGCCAACCCCATGGCCATGACCCATCAGCTTTCATCTGGAATTTTGCAAAGCCTCCTGGAGGTCTCCCAGCCTCAAGTCTTTGCCCTGCAATCACTTCTTCGCACCATGGAACAAGCAGGACTGTTGTAAACCTGGGATCCGTCTTGCTCCTCCCCTGCCTGAGATCCCTCGTGGTTCCCTGTGTCCTCAGGAAGAAACCCAAGCCCCCTGGCGTGGCACTCAGAGCCCAGCTCAGCTTGGCTGGCTCTGCTCACGCCAGCTGGCTTTGCACTGGAGAATCCATCTTCCTCCCCTTCCTCCTCCGCCTCCTCCTCCCCAGAGGATCTCTTTGGATGTCACTTCCCAGGAAGCTTTTTTCCACCACTTCATACAACTCTTGCACAACTACTGCCATGGGACCAGCTGCAGCTTGATCTGATCTTCCCTCTTCTCCAACCCCTAGGACAGAGCTTCTCCCAGGAGGGGCTTACTCAATATTGTAATCTAATTTTATATTTGGAAAATGAAAAAACTAGATGCTTTTCCTTTGTTGGAAATTTAAGAAATACAAAATAGCAAAAAGAGAGTAGTAACAAGAGAAAGTTGTACATGTTTTCAGGGGCTTCCCAGGTGGCGCTGGTGATAAAGAACCTGCCTTCCTGGTCGGGAAGCTCCCCTGGAGGAGGGCACGGCAACCCACTCTAGTATTCATGCCTGGAGAATCCCATGGACAGAGGAGCCTGGTGGGCTATGGTCTGTAGGGTTGCCAACAGTCAGACACACATGCCACATGTTTTCACTGCCCTTAGTCCCTATTAGTATTTTTGTTATTTTGGCTGTGCTGTGTTGCATGCAGAATCTTAATTCCCCCACCAGAGATCAAACCTGTCCCACTGCAGTGGAAATGAGGAGTCTTTACCTCCAGACCACCAGGGAAACCACCCCCCCCATTATTATTTTTGCTTCTTTCCACTGTTTTCTAGATGGTTAAAAAACATTTCACAATAGCATATGAATATGTGCTAAGTCACTTCGGTCGTGTCCGACTCTGTGACCCCACAGATTATAGCCCGCTAGGCTCCTCTGTCTGTGGGATTCTCCAGGCAAGAATACTGGAGTGGGTTTCCATGCCCTCCTCCAGGGAATCTTCCGAGCATATGAATATACTGACCCTTAAAAATTTAGACTTTAATAGAAAAAACTAAAGTGCCTCCACCCCAGAGCCAAATACTATCTCATCCAATATTATCTTAAATCCTTAAAAAAAAAAAAGCAACTTTGTTTGTACATCACTTAACCTGCAGAAAAATGAATGTTTAGTGTTTTTTTATTTGTAGAAACAGTGTCTAACTATAACATGATCTTTCACCCTGCTTTTTCAATCAAAACTGTGTTTGAGAGTAGTCCATTTTACAAACAGATTTAGAAACCTAATTATCAACAGGTTACACCAGAGCATCAAGGTTAAAGACCTGGACTCAAAATCCTGCTTTCCCCCACTTACTTCCTGTGTAATTTTATGACCCATGCCTCTATTGGGAAATTAGGATCACATACATCCTAAAAGAGCAGTTAGGGTTGAGGAAAGTAAATGAACAGTGCCTGACACAAGGCCCTAAGAATGTTCAGCTAAAGGCACTGGGTTAGATTAAACAGATTAATTCAGAAAATCTGCATCTTTACATTAATGAGTCTTCCCATCCAGCCATGTGATAAGATCTCATTTTTTTCAGATCTACTAGGTCCTTCACTAAGCATTTAGAATTTTAAAAAATTTCACACATTTTAAAATATAGGAATTTTATGGGATGTTTTTGTGATCTCTGTTCTGATAACATTTTCTAATTGACTGTTGTTTGTAAATGTCATGCTCAGTCGCTTCAGTCGTGTCCGACTCTTTGTGACCCCATGACTGTAGCCTGCCAGGCTCCTCTGTCCATGGGATTTTTCAGGCAAGAATCCTGGAATGGGTAGCCATTTCCTCCTCCAGGGGATCTTCCTGACCCAGGGATTGAACTGGTATCTCCTGTGTCTCCTGCATCACAGGCAGATTTTTTTATCATTGAGTCATGGATGTTTGAGTTTAGTACACTGTTATTTTGCCGTAGTTGATTTTACATCTGGAACCTTTCATGGAATTCCCCGTAAGAAAGTCTGTCCACTGAAGCTTTTCTATTTTCTGCGCTGATGATTGTATTACTGAGAAATGATGAGTCTAGCATGTACCTTTCTAATATCAGGTTCTACTTTCTTTTCTTATTTCATCAACTAAGAGCTTCAGGATAAGATTGAAGAGTGTAGTAGGCCACCTCATGCAAAGAGGTGACTCACTGGAAAAGACTCTGATGCTGGGGAAAATTGAGGGCAGGAGGAGAAGGGGACGACAGAGGATGAGATGGTTGGATGGCATCACTGACTCAACGGACATGAGTTTGAGCAAGCTCAGGGAGATAGTGAAGGACAGGGAGGCCTGATGTGCTGCAGTCCATTGGGGCTGCAAAGAGTCAGACACAACTTAGCAACTGAACAACAGAGCTTCCTTATATGGACTGTAACTTTAATTGGAGTAGTAAAAACTTAATATTGAAATCTCCAATTCCATTTGTTAGAATTTTTGTTTCTCCTTTTCACTTCTTGTGCCTTTAGATTTCCTTAGACCAGCACATTTTAACTGGCAGCTCAGAAACAGAATTCCTGCTATAAGTGTCTATTTCCCTCCTAAATAGTAATAGCTACTCATGACAATGAGAGCAGAGTGACTGCAGAAAAGAACCACCAATGCAGGTGCAAAAAGAGATGGAATTCTAAGCTGCTGCTGCTAAGTTCCTTCAGTCGTGTCCGACCCTGTGCAACCCCATAGATGGCAGCCCACCAGACTCCTCCATCCCTGGGACTCTCCAGGCAATAACACTGGAGTAAGTTGCCATTTCCTTTCCAATGCACGAAAGTGAAAAGTGAAAGTGAAGTCTCTCAGTCGTGTCCAACTCCTAGCGAACCCATGGACTGCAGCCTACCAGGCTCCTCCATCCATGGGATTTTCCAGGCAAGAGTACTGGAGTGGACTGCCATTGCCTTCTCCTGGAATTCTAAGCAATAACACCTAAAAACCTTTCTAGATAAAGTTGAAGTCTGGAAATATTCACAAGAGCATCAATCCTAGCCTTTTCTCCAACATCCTTTATTGCCTTTTTCTGTCACAGATCTGGATGCTTCCCTGGTGAGTCAGTGGTAAAGACCCCACCTGCGATGCAGGAAATGCGAGTCAAGAAGATCCCCTGGAGGAGGAAATGGCAACCCACTCCAGTATTCTTACCTGGGAAATCCCATGGACAGAGGAACCTGGCGTGCTACAGTCCATGGGGTCACCAAGGAGTCGGATATGACTTAGCAACTAAACAACAATAACAATAATCAGATCATCTTCTTCCCTAGTCAATCAGAGGTGTGACCTTGAACCTCCCAATGGCTTGCTTCCAAACCATGCAGTGGGTGGGAGGAGGGTGGATCTGGGCAATAATATTTGGATTGCCCTACCAGATCTGGGCGTGGTTTTGTTAGTTGCCCCAGGGCACCTTGGAAATGGATTTCTCCTCCAGTTGGGCAGGATTGTAAATGTCCTGAAGACTTTGGCCCATTTATTATTTTAAAACAAGCATGTGGTGTGCTCAAAAGGAAACAAAAAGCTAAGTGTGACGATTGTCAAGACAGCCTGTTAGTGTGAAGTTTGCTGAGGCTTTTGATAGAGACCTTGACCTCCCTGTTGGCTGAGACGGTAAAGCGTCTGTCTACAATGTGAGAGACCTGGGTTCAATCCCTGGGTTGGGGAGATTCCCTGGAGAAGGAAATGGCAACCCAGTCCAGTACTCTTGCCTTGAAAATCCCATGGACGGAGGAGCTTGGTGCAGGCTACTATCCATGGGGTCGCAAAGAATCGGCAAGCCTAAGCAACTTCACTTCACTTTCTTGATTGTATTGAGGCTCACTTTCACAGAATGCTTCTTCTGCATCTGAGATGATCATATCGTGTTTCTTCTTTCTTCTTAATTACATCAACCTTTTTTCTAATCTACTGAGTTATTTTTGACCTAAAGGGGTGGCAGAGTAAGGTCTCTAAGAGAACAGTTCAGATCTTCGGTTCTATCACCTACCAGCTGCCTGGCATTAGACAAGTTTCTTGACCTCTCTGTGCTTTATGACTGGCTACAGTGGTGACGTGCTTTAATCTCCATGAAGTCCTTTCGATGGGGCCCCGAACACTATAAGCACTCTGTTTGCTGTTCTCATTTTTTATTATTCCAAGGACGAGGCTTTTGGTCATGCTGTCATATTTTTTCACTGGATTGACAGCTGTGGTGTGCCCCCTTTCCCCCCTTTCCTATAAATTGCAAGAGTTTTCTGAGGGTAAAAGTCATCATTTCCTGAAGCATCACTAGGACTCACCGTAAGGCCATCTGGAGCTGGGGCCTCTGCTTAGGGGTGAGCTGACCACTGTTTCCATTTCTTTTATGGCCATTTGTTTATTTCCTTGAGCCAGTTTTGAACACCTATATTTTAAAGAATGTTTTCTTCATGGATTGTCCCTTTTTCTAATATAAAATATTTCTCTGCTTTTAACGATTTTGCCTTGAGGTCTAGGGTCTCTGATATTACTATTGCTACCTAAGCTTTCTTTTTATTAGTATTTGGGGTTTTTCTTTTCTTTCTTTCTTTCTTTTTTTTTTTTTTGGCTGTGCCATGTGGCATAAGGGATCTTAGTTCCCTGACCAGCGATAGAATCTGTTAGCCCTGCATTGGGAATACAGTCTTAGCCACTGGAACACCAGGGAAATCCCTGGGATTTTTTTGTTTTTATTTTCCATCTTTCTCTTGTTTTAGGGATGACTGCAAAAACAACCCATAATTAAATTTTCATTTTGTTTTACTTTAACCCAATGTCACTGTCTTTTAAAAAGAGTCTGATCTATTTACATTTATTGGATTTCCACTGGAACATATATCTGCCATATTTAGCATTCTTTCTCTTGATTTCTTTTTCATCTGTTTTCTGAACTTCTATTGAATTAATTGAGTTTCCTTTGTGCTATTCCATTCTTCCCCAGTATTGGTTTCAAAGTTATACATTTTATTTCTATTTTCAGTGGTTTCCCTTACATTTTTAACACTCAGATGGAAATTTCCTTTTCCAGCAAAAGCCAATCTAAACATCTATCCTTCTGCTGAATTGAAACAAAACCAGGTGGTACTGCGTCTCTCTGTACTTAAACTTCTATCACAAATTCTACATCCCTGTTTCCTGGGTTGGCCCTATTTATGACCTGGCAGGGAGGGCATTTCTGGCACCATGCTTCATGCTCTTGGTGGAGACTGACCTCCATCACTGAAGCCTCTCAGTCTTGTTCACCAGCACTGGTTACAGACCGAAGATTTGGCCCCAAGCCCTGTGCGTTCAGCTTGGCTGTATTCCCGCTTCCTGGCTAAGTCACAAGGCTTCAGCTCCCACCCCAGGCCAGGGGTTTCTTCCTATTTCTTTCCTTCAAAGAGAGCCTTATTTCGAGTCTACACAGAATTCCCTTGTTCATTTCTGTGCGATTGGAATGTCATCACTAATGCTTTTTTTTCCTTCTCTGTTTCTTTGAGAACGAAACGGTACATCTTCGGTTCTACTCTGGTATCTTCAACTGGCTATCTCCCTATTTTTTTTTCCCACTAATTTGAACTTGAGAAAGTAAAGTCAATCAGCCCTCGCTAGTGAGGCACACATAGGACAAGGTGAGTGCAAATAGCGTAATTAATGGCTCATGTGACCCAGCCTCCCTCCCTGCTCTCCAGGGCAGACCGCCCACATATGCCCTGCAGACCGTCTGGTCCTGGTGTGAGACCCTGCCGGCCTGCCAGGGTTTCAGGGTCCCTCTTTGGCTTATACTGGTCCTGAAGCCCTGGGCACCGTCTGCAGCCTCCACCAGGGAGCACCTGAGAAGTCTCAGTCCCAGGGATCAATAAGTCCCCTCAGCCCACCCACCCTGGCACCTCCTTGGTGGCAGACGCATACTCAGACACCTGGTAGACCAGGTCGAGGTATCTGCAGGGTCTCCGTGTCAGCCCCTTTCCCGTCTTGGCATTCTGCCTACACCCCCTTTGGCCCTTAACACAAGCGCTCTAGTTTCTTTTTTGCCCCATATAGCCCTTGAGTGCTATTTGGGATGACAGACACCAGGAAGAGCTTACACACCCCTCGACTAATCCCAGGCCATTAGAAATACGAGACTCAAGTTTCAGTTTTTAGAAATGCCAGGACCCACCTTATAAATCAGCAAAAAGCAAAACCTGCTGAGTGTTTATTAGAAACAGATTGAGCCATTCATCTTCCGGTACATGTTCTTCCTCCCATGACCACTTTGCACCTTCCAAAGACAATTTCCTCCCAATATACAGAACTCAGAGCCACGAAGGACACATGGTCGGGGGCGCCCCTGCTGCAACGGTCACGACACCATAGCCAGTATTTACGGCTTCCTTCCTCCTTCCCGAATCCCACGTTCCCTCTGCCTCCAGCCAGTACTGCAGCTGCTCAGGAGACTTTACCAGGTGGGGTGACTTAATATCATAAAGATGTCACATCTTTCCAAGTTAATCTACAAACTCATTGCAATTCTGATCAACATCCCATCAAGGCTTTTCATGGAGCTGGGAAAACTGGTTCCAAAAAGGATACAGGGTCTTCCCTGGTGGTCCAGGGGCTGACTCCATGTTCCCAATGCAGGGGGCCCGGGTTTGCAGGCTGTAGCTAAAGATCCAGCACAGCCAAATAAATAAATAAATATATTTTTTAATAAATAAAATGGATGTAGAAGAACAAAGGGCCCAGGATAGCCAACGTCATCTTGAAGATGAACAAAAGAATTGAGGGGAGATCTGCCAGAGAGTAAGACTAATTATAGAGCTAGAGTGATCAAGACAAGGAGACCAGGCTTCCGATGTATTGGGCTTCTTTATCACCATTTTGTAGAAGTTCTGCCATTTTATGTCTATTCTTTTTTTGGAAATCTTACTTATAGAATAAAGTTATTTGTATTTATTTTTGGTTGTGCTAGGTCTTCATTGCAGCATGCAGGCCTCTCATCGCGGGGGTTTCTTTTACTGGGGAGCACAGGCTCTAGGGCGTGGGTGCTTCAGTACTTGCAGCACGTGGGCTCAGTAGTTGTGGCTCCCAGGCTGTGGGATTTTCTCTCAGCTCCTGTGCCATGTAGGATCTTTCCAGATCAGGGATCAAACCCACGTCTCCTGCATTGATAGGAGGATTCTTTACCACTGAGCCACCAGGAAAGCCCTCGGTTTCTTTTTTGACATGTCATTTTAAGAGAGATTTATAAATATACTTATAAATATTATATCTATAAACATTAGGGTCTTTGTGTTTCCTGAGGGTTTTTTTTTTTTTCATTTAATCACTTTCAATGAAAGACTGTTGTCTGTACTGTTTCTTTCTCTCCCTCTGGAATGTCATAAAACTTTCTCTGAGCCATGATATATAGTTATTGAAGTAAATATCCCAAGAACAATTGAAAGGACCGTGCCTTCTCTGTTTCCTCATTGCAGAGCTTGACATTTGTTGTTTCCAGATGTCTCGGCTTCTATCTTCCCATCAGCTTTCTCTTTATGAAAGTCAGGGTATGTTATTTGGTGCATAGAAGCTCATAACTATAAACACTTCAGATGTTTCCTGCCAACATGAGAGATGGAGTGTGTGTTTGCCTTTTTATGCTTTTTGTGGCTTTGAGGGGATTCTGAAAGATTTGTGGGAACACCATCTGCAGCATCATAAACCCCTGGGCTCCCTCTGCCCGTCAGATGTTCCAAATATATCTCCTTTATCATCTCTCTAATAACTGATAATAGCAGCTATCCTCGTACAAGAGAAATCCTGAGTTTTTTTGGGTTTTTTTTTTTTGGCTGCACCACGCAGCATGCAGGATCTCACTCTGCCCAGGGACTGAACCATGCTCCCTGCAGTGGAGGCTTGGGGTCTTAACCACTGGACTACCAGGAAGTCCCTGAGAAATCCTGAGTCTTGATCTGGTCAAGTTCATTCATCTGAGGGGCCTCATTTAAGGAATTCATCCCCAGTCCAAGGTCACCAAGAAAAATCTTACATTTTTTTTTGTTGGTATTTTATGTTTCTTGTTCACACATAAGTGAGCCCTATGGCAGTGTTTTTGAACCTTGATACTATGGACATCTGGGGCTGTACAATTTTTTTGTTGTGGGTGGCTTTCCTGTGCATTATAAGATGTTTGGCAGCATCCCTAAGTGCCAGCAGCGCACCATAAGTTGTGGCAACAAAAATATCTCTACACAATTAAAAAGGCCCACTCGTCAGCTGATGGCTGTTTGGGTTGTTTCCAGTTCTTGGCTATGATGAGTAAAGCCTCTATGAACATTCACAGGTCTTTTGTGGACACGTAATTCCATTTCTCTTGGTTAAATATATCAGAGTTGAATTGTGGGATAAAAAAGAATATCTCTAGACATGGTCAAACATAATCTGGGGGACAAAATCACCCCCAGTTAAGAACCACTGATCTACCTGGAGTTTATTGTTGTAAATGGCATGAGGTAAGAGCCACTCATTTTTCTCAATACAGTGAATCAGTTTGACTAAGCAACTCTTCACACATTTGTCATGCTACTACTATTACACATCAGGTTCCTGTACATGCAGAGATCTTCAGTTCAGTTCAGTTCAGTCGCTCAGTCGTGTCCGACTCTTTGCGACCCCATGAAGCGCAGCACGCCAGGCCTCCCTGTCTATCACCAACTCCCAGAGTTCACTCAGACTCATGTCCATCGAGTCAGTGATGCCATCCAGCCATCTCATCCTCAGTCATCCCCTTCTCCTCCTGCCCCCAATCCCTCCCAGCATCAAAGTCTTTTCCAATGAGTCAACTCTTCGCATGAGGTGGCCAAAGTACTGGAGTTTCAGCTTTAGCATCATTCCTTCCAAAGAAATCCCAGGGCTGATCTCCTTCAGAATGGACTGGCAGAGATCTTAAGCAAGATCAAACCAGCCATCCTAAAGGAAATCAGTCCTGCATATTCATTGGAAGGACTGATGCTGAAGCTGAAGCTCCAACGCTTTGGTCCCTTGATGGGAAGAGCCAGCTCCGGGCATTGGTGATGGACAGGGAGGCCTGGCGTGCTGCAGTCCATGGGGTTGCAAAGAGTCAGACACGACTGAGCAACCAAACTGAACTGAACTGAAAGTTGAAAAATATGCATAAAAATAGAAAAGATAAAAGCATGGAAAAATGAGAAAAATAGAGTATCAGTCAAGGAAATCTAGAGAGGGAGAGGGACAAGGGAAAAAATAGTAGGCGGCAGATTATCAAATCAATGGGCTTTCCTTGTGGCTCAGCTGGTAGGGAATCTGCCTGCAGTGCGGGAGACTTGGGTTCAATCCCTGGCTTGGGAAGATCCCCTGGAGAAGGAAAAGGCTACCCACTCCAGTATTCTGGCCTGGAGAATTCTATGGACTGTATAGGGGTCGCAAAGAGTTTGACACAACTGAGCCACTTTCACTTATCAGATGAATAATACATAACCTCAGGCCTGAAGAAGATGAGCTGTCACGTTGAAAAGTACAGTAAGTACCCCGCACATTGAATGAAAACGGACCCAAGACTGATACACGAGCCAACCATGAAATTCCAGGGCCCTCAGGAGGCAAATGCAACCTTGTGAAGAGAGAAGAACACCACACACAAAGCCTAAGGAATCTGAAACTGCATCGCATCTTGTGGTGAGGACGAAACAAGTGCTTTGACATTTAGGCATCTCCGTGCCCTCCCATGAAGCTGGGTAGGTCCTTGCTGTTGCCTCAGTGAAGACAGAGGATGCCACACGGTGTGGCTTCCCAGGCTAAGTTCGAGAAGGTCGCACAGCTTTGTGGTGTCTCTGGAGACACTCACTTCAGTCACTGCATCAAAGGTCCAGCTGCCCTGAGGCTGCCACAGAGAGAGTGCACGTGGAGAGAGCAGAGCGGGAGAGAGAGGGAGAGAGAAGGAGGCGAAGGAGGGAGCAGGGATGAAGAACACCTGCTCCCACTGCCCAGCCCTGGAGTGACACTCGTCACTTCCGCTGCATCCGCATACAAGGAGGCTCCGTGCCCAGGGAGAGGAAACGAGTTTGGAATATCTAGTCGGTCTCTGATATAAAACACCAGCTCAGTTCAGCTGCTAAGTCATGTCTGGCTCTTTGCGACCCCATGGACTGCAGCACTCCAGCTTCCCTGTCCATCACCAACTCCCGGAGTTCACTCAAACTCACGTCCATTGAGTCGGTGATGTCATCCAACCATCTCATCCTCTGTCATTCCCTTCTCCTCCTGCCTTCAATATTTCCCAGCATCAGGGTCTTTTCCAATGAGTCATTTCTTCACATCAGGTGGCCAAAGTATTGAAGTTTCAGCTTCAGTCCTGCCAATGAATATTCAGGACTGATCTCCTTTAGGATGGACTGGTTGGATCTCCTTGCAGTCCAAGGGACTCTCAAGAGTCTTTTTTTCAACTTTATTTTCTGGGATTTTTCATTCCTGTTATCATATTTTAGGTTTTTTTTTTTTAAGTACTTTGAGTTTTGAGAACTTTTTTGTTTGTTTCGTTTTGGTCACACCATGTGTCTTGCGCGTCTCCTGACCAGGGATTGAACCCACACTCCCTGCAATGAAAGCTGATCCAGGTATAACCACTGGACCTCCAGAGAAGTCCCAGGGAATGTTCTTTTTTAATAGCCTCACTTTATCTTCCGGGTCCCTTGGACTGCAAGGAGATCAAACCAGTCAATCCTAAAGGAAACCAAGCCTGAATATTCATTGGAAGGACTGAGCTAAAGCTGAAACTCCAATACTTTGGCCACTTGATGCGAACAGCTGACTCACAGGAAAAGACCCTGATGCTAGGAAAGATTGAAGGCAGGAGGAGAAAACGTGACAGATGACAAGGTGGTTGGATGGCATCACGAACTTAATGGGTATGGGCTTGAGCAAACTGGGAGATAGTAAAGAACAGGGAAACCTGGAGTGCTGCAGTCCATGGGGTCAGAAGGGGCACACAAACTGAGCCACTGAACACCACCAATCTTCTGAGTTAGTAACTTTTCTTATCTCCCTGGAGATAATTATTAAAGTTTATTTTTAACTCGAGTTTTCTCACGCACAGTCTCTGTCTTCTCTGAGTTCCTTTCTCCCTCCTGTTCATTTTTATCTTTTTTGTGCTAGAGACTTCTCTCAAATATCTGGCCATTGTTTGTTGTCTGTTGATTTGCAGTGTTAGGAATGAGCAGGAAGTTTGACGGAAGTTCAGAAGTTCAGGAGTTTGAGCAAACTCTGGGAGACAGTGAAGGGCAGGGAAGCAGATCTGCCTTCTGCAGTCCATGGGGTCACAAAGAGTCACGACTGAGCAACAGCAATCAGGTGACAGGATTGCAGCCATCGACTCCGTTTCCATTTCTCGCAGATGCCCCCTCGGCTCTCCCCTCCGCACGGGCCTGTCTGCACATGCTCCAGCTGGAGCCGGCCTAGTGATGTGGGCGGAGCTTGGGGGCCAGTGCTAGGGCTCGCAGGCTGCCAGCCTCGCCCACGGCCTGTCGCCAAGTGCGTGAGGCCAACCCAGATCTCCACCAGGCCTGGATTCCTGATAGAGGGTGATGCCACCAAGTTTGCGCTGCTGCAGTAGGTGCCTCAAAACCCACTGGGACTGAGTCAGCTGGAGCGAGAGGAAGCCAAGAACCTTCTAGAGGTCAGTGCCTCTGATTGTTCGGAGCTCTTTTCCTGCAGCAGGGTGATCCCACCAGCCACCGTAAGGTCCTCC
>SJXQ01008512.1:0-43554 GCA_006408695.1 Aepyceros melampus
TTTTTCACAGAGCTAGAACAAATAATTTCACAATTTGTATGGAAACACAAAAAACCTCGAATAGCCAAAGCCATCTTGAGAAAGAAGAATGGAACTGGAGGAATCAACCTGCCTGACTTCAGGCTTTACTACAAAGCCACAGTCATCAAGACAGTATGGTACTGGCACAAAGACAGAAATATAGATCAATGGAACAAAATAGAAAGCCCAGAGATAAATCCACACACCTATGGACAGCTTATCTTCGACAAAGGAGGCAAGAATATACAGTGGATTAAAGACAATCTTTTTAACAAGTGGTGCTGGGAAAATTGGACAACCAGTTAGCAAGTTTAATTGTCAAAGTCCTTTTGTATTGGTAGGTTAGGTAATACAGTGTATGGAATGCTTTTTCTGCAACTCATGAGTATGTGGCTACCTCTTCTTGAAATTGACCAAGGCCTTAGGAACCTGGGTTGGCCTTTCTGGAATGTGACATTTCCATTTCATGGTGGAGGAAAATGGTGCATCAGGGTTTGAATTTCCTCTTCATTTAAGGCACATTTTTAATCACTGCAATGTGAGCAATTTCTTCCCTGGAAGTCAGCATCGGAATGCCTTCAACACAAAGGAACATTTAAACACCTACAAATAGCTCATATTGTGTTAAAATGTGTCTGACCTACAGATGAAATACTGCAGAATAATTCAAATAGCTTTGTGAAAGGAGTATAAAGGGATATTACAGGTCTTGTCACATGGAATCCAGTTAATCTTATCTTTTTTAGGAGGACATAAAACAGAAAATGTTGATGATGTCCAAGGATTAATACCAGGTACCATAATTGCAGCAGTCTCTTCAGTGACAGTTGTGGCATTAGCCCTCATCTGTGCAGTAGTATCCGTGTTCCTGTTTCAACTCTGATGTTCCACAGAGGAGGGGGTAAGCATCAGTGATGTCTACTGTTAATGGAATAGTTTTGCACAGGACCCTGCCTCTATGAAATCTTTTGTTAAAATATCAAGTATTTTTTCTTCTCTTATTTCAACTATAATTTTGACAAGCTTTACAAGTATAGAGGGTACCTGGTAATACAAGACAAATATGGATATAGAACTTGCCAGCAGGAGTTCATGGAGTGTGTCCAACTAGCAGTCTGCATGTTTGCACTGGGCTTACACATCCCATATGTTCATATCAAATAATATTTATCAACTGACCATCAATCACAAACCAGTCAAAGAATCCAGGATCCCTAGAATGAGTGTAACCACTTTTTCTAGGCAAAAGTGATGCCCTTTGATAATGCTGAAAGGGATATTTGTTTATCAAAGCATTACTTTAACCCAGGGGATACGAGGAATAATAGATATTTGAGCTTCATTCCAAGGAAACCCAGCATGGTTTGGCAAACTAGAAACCTTTTTTTCTTTGTTTATTTGTTTTTGCTTCTGTTTTTGTTTTCCTAGTGTGCATAAAAAATTGGAGAATACATTCAGCACTTTCATTCAGGGTAACAGGCCACAGACTTTTCCCCCAGTCTTCATTTTATTAGAATAGACTCACTGCTGAGTAGGAGAATAATTTACATGCAGAACAGAGGCTGAGGGGCACCTGTGAAGCCTTTTCCTTCTAAAGGGGCATTCTGGGTTACAGTTTGAGGGCATCCACTGCACTCTTAGGGCTTCTCTAGTGGCTCAGATGGGAAAGAATATGCTTGCAATGCAGGAGACCCCAGTTTGAGGCTTCAATCCCTGGGTCAGGAAGATCCCCTGGAGAAGGGAACAGCTACCCACTCCAGTATTCTTGCCTGGAGAATTCCATGGACAGAGGAGCCTGGCGGGCTACAGTCCATGTGGCCATGAAGAGTTAGACATGACTGAGTGACTGTCAGGGGACTATGTAGTTTCCTCAGTTCTGTCTTGCTACAGCAAAAATTTGAAGTGATGGACCAGTGTTACAGCTCAGTTACAGCTTAGTTTTATTTGGCAAGCAAAGGAAAATACATTCTTGAGGTGTGACAGCGGGCTGACCCAAAGGAATAGAGTGGCTCAATTTTGGCTCCTTGTTTTATACGTTTTTTTTCCCTCCCCCAAGCCTGCCCTATGTAAATTGGACTAGCCAGGAGGGCTGTTTGCTTCACCTGAGGCTCTCACTCCTTTCCTCAGATATTCCTTTGTTCTCTTTTCTTGGACTTCTTCCTTTCTTTGTCTTTTAGCCACTGCTATTTTGGGCTCCTTTTTCCTATTCTAACTACCTACCTCTCATTCTCCCCTCAAGAGATGGGAGGCCCAATTCTTTGGTAGCGGGGCATAGAAGTCTCTCTGGCTACTTCCTGCTGAGCTGGGATGGCAAGGGGCATTGGGCCTCCCCCTCTGGCTAGTCTCAAGCCTCAGAGTCCTTATAACAGTGTCCATCTAAGGGAGAGTTATATTTTCCATGGCCAGGTGTAGTTTTATATATTCTTGTTGAACTGGCACTGCATATTGTAGCCTATTGACCTGGGCAGAGACAAAACAGGTTAGACAATTGATAATACATGGAACAATCATAAGCAGGATCAATTCGTTGATAACAGGGATTAGTACAAGTATTCAGTTCAGTTCAGTTCAGTTGCTCAGTCGTGTCTGACTCTTTGCAACCCCATGAAACGCAGCATGCCAGGCCTCCCTGTCCATCACCAACTCCCGGAGTTCACTCAAACTCACGTCCATCGAGTCAGTGATGCCATCCAGCCATCTCATCCTCTGTTGTTCCCTTCTCCTTCTGCCCTCAGTCCCTCCCAGCATCAGAGTCTTTTCCAATGAGTCAGCTCTTCGCATGAGGTGGCCAAAGTATTGGAGTTTCAGCTAGCCAACTCCAAAGTCCCCATTGCCAGGAGAAGGATCCCCCAAAGAGAGATTATAGCCACCCTAAGAACTCTCCAGCTTGTTCTCTGAAATCCTGTAGTATCAGATTATTTTTCTTGAGGAGTTTGAGACTTTCTTTAACTTAACTGGAGGTATTTACCCAGAAAGAATATGTCTCATTCAAGATGGCTCAAATCCCTTCTTGTTCAGGGATCAGGAGATCTATCTCCTGTCTATTTTGGAGTACAACCCCTGCCAAGGCTTTTTTCCTTTCTTTGTCTTTTAGCCACCACTATTTTGGACTCCTTTTTCCTGTTCTAACTACCTAACAGTGACTAACACCTTCACTTTTCACTGCACTTAAACACAGAAGATATTTCTCTTTTGAAATTTTGAAACTTTCCACAATGATAATGTTAGTTAGTTAGAAGAGGAAAAAGGAGTCCAAAATGGTGGTGGGTAAAAGAAAACAAAGAAGGGAAAGCCCAAGAAAATAGAATAAAGGAAGGTCCGAGGACCAGGATGAGGCTCTTAAGGAAAACAAACAGTCCTCTTGGCTAGCTCAATTTACATAGGGGAGACCCAGTGGGGAAAGAAAAAAACATAAAAGCAGAAGAGCCACAATTGAGCAAGATGAGGCTGGGGGCTGCTAGGGGCTTCTTGTCTTTTGGGTCGGCCTTCCTGCCCACCTCAAGGTGTATTTCCCTTTGCTAGCCAATAAAACTTAGTATAACACTGGTCTGTCTGTTGCTTCACATTTTTGCTTTGTAGAGACAGAAACAAGGAAATTACAAACTTCCTGGACAATGAGAAGCAGAGGGATGAAGATTTAAGCAAACATACACCCTGGTGGCCCTCTATGTTAGGTTTCTACTGCTGCCCTAACAAATCACTACCAATTCAGTGGCTGAAAATAGCATTCATTCATCATCTCAGCATTTTTGTGAGTCAGAAGTCTGGGACATAAAGTGGTTCACCTACTTTTTCTGCTCCGGTTTTTACAAGACTGAAATTAAACTGTCCAGAGGGCTGTAGGTTCTTCTGTGTGGGGTTGAGGGCCTAAGCCACTTTCAAGATCATTCAGGGTACTCGGTTGCTTTAGCCCCATGTTTTGTGGGCTGGCAGCCTGTGCCGACCTTGGCTCCCAGCAGGGCTAACACCTCGTCACGGTGGATGCAGTCAGGGTTGCAGGCTTGCCTTGGTAGGCCACTGCCTTTCATTCATCATGGTTAGAATATTCCAATTTAGCCTTGAACCCTGCCAGAGCTCAAAGCAGTGAATAGCTCCAGGAGATCCTGGTTTAAAGTCTATTCCACTTCCAAAAATTTTAACATGAACACTACAGCATTTAATTCCCTCAGGTGATTGATTCTCAGGTCAGGTTCAAGTGCAGATAATTAAGCTACTTCCTCCTTCCTTCAAATCCACCCTTTTAAAAACTCCTTTGTGATGCTGAACTGGAAGCCTACAGAGTGAAGTATCCTCTGTCTGGTGGCTGTTTGCTGGGACCTACGTTCCAGCAATACAAAAAGGCTGGAAATGGAGAAGGAGAGTGTAAGGGAGGCGCCCTCCTTTTGCTTGAGTCTCAGTTGCTGTTGCCATAGCAACAAACTTTCACCTTGAAGTGGCCTTTGGATCCTAGCTCCAGCTTCTTGCTGCCCTACTAGAACCATTCTCTCTACATCTCTTCAGAGGTTCCAGCACCTGCCAGCATCCTCATATCAGCGGTCTCTATCCCAGAGGAAGTGTCAAAGAGACCGACTCCAGGGTTCTAGAGCTGGCGCTGAGAGCAGGTTTCCTTTGTGTCCTCGGGTAACCTGAGGCTGCTTCGGGCTCCTTTTTTTCCTTTTAGTTTCCTGATATGTTTAACCAATTACTATTACTGTATTAAATTGTCTTTGTTTAGTAGTTAGGGTGATTTCTGATTTTCTAACTTTACCCTCCTTACCTTTGGTTAGAGAAGTGGGATAGTGCTACTGTTGGCTGGAGATCCTGCTGACTTCCTCAAGCAGGGGTGGTGCAGGGAAGTGACGCAAAGTTGCACCTGGCCAACCGTCATGGTTCCCCTTTCCTCAATCACAACTGCGTTTATTACTTGCCTAAAGAAAGTCAGTTTGTGTTTTAATGAGTGTTATGATACCTTCAAAATCAAGTATGCTACATATTTCTGACATACTCCAGAATAACTGAAAAATATATTTCACAACTAGCATTGTTTTCCTTTTTATGGTATCTTTTTCATGGTGGATAGCTATGGCACCCCACTCCAGTACTCTTGCCTGGAAAATCCCATGGACAGAGAAGCCTGGTAGGCTGCAGTCCATGGGGTCGCTAAGAGTCGGACACGACTGAGCAACTTCACTTTCGCTTTTCACTTTCGTGCATTGGAGAAGGAAATGGCAACCCACTCCAGTGTTCTTGCCTGGAGAATCCCAGGGACGGGGGAGCCTGGTGGGCTTCCGTCTATGGGGTCACACAGAGTCGGACACGACTGAAGTGACTTAGCAGCAGTAGCAGCAGCTAATTACGAATTTATGCTTTAGTATAAATTTACTGAAATGGGATCAACTACATTATTTACAGAATTTAAGTGTTTCAGACGTATAGCTGTTTGCTAATAAATTGATATCATAAAAATATTCCAATATAAAGTGTAGGTGTCAAATATTTAAAAAGAAAAACTTGGTAAAGATTTTTTTTTCCAGTAATAAAATGTATATACAAAACTTACATTTTATAGACAGGAAGTTCCTTTCCCAAATCTTTTGCATTTCATTAAATAAATCACTTCATGGGAAATAGATGGGGAAACAGTGGAAACAGTGTCAGACTTTATTTTTGGGGGCTCCAAAATCACTGCAGGTGGTGACTGCAGCCATGAAATTAAAAGACGCTTACTCCTTGGAAGAGAAGTTATGACCAACCTAGATAGCATATTGAAAAGCAGAGACATTACTTTGCCAACAAAGGTCGGTCTAGTCAAGGCTAGATGGTTTTTCCAGTGGTCATGTATGGATATGAGAGTTGGACTGTGAAGAAGGCTGAGCGCCAAAGAATTGATACTTTTGAGCTGTGGTGTTGGAGAAGACTCTTGAGAGTCCCTTGGACTGCAAGGAGATCCAACCAGTCCATTCTGAAGGAGATCAACCCTGGGATTTCTTTGGAAGGAATGATGCTAAAGCTGAAGCTCCAGTACTTTGGCCACCTCATGCGAAGAGTGGACTCATTGGAAAAGACTCTGATGCTGGGAGGGATTGGGGGCAGGAGGAAAAGGGGACGACAGAGGATGAGATGGCTAGATGGCATCACCGACTCAATGGACATGAGTTTGAGTGAACTCCGGGAGTTGGTGATGGACAGCGAGGCCTGGCGTGCTGTGATTCATGAGGTCGGACATGACTGAGCGACTGAACTGAACTGAAATAAAGTTGCTATTATAGAAAGTAGTTTATCATTAAAATGCCACTTACTGACATTGACTATTTCTAAAATAATCATACAAGTGATTTTGGATAACAGCACTTCCAAGTGCAGTTATTAATACTAAACATTTATTCATTTGGAAAGGCATTTTATTTTAAATCACTCTGTAGAATGCAAGCATGGCCTTTCAAGCTATGATTAACTATGGTGTAAATTATAAGCAATAAAGTTTAATTATGTCATATTTATGCAAAATAATGTAATTGAACATACATACAAGATATTCACATTATGAGAAAATCAAAGTCATTTAGGACAATTTGAATTTTTTTTAATTCCATGAGATGTTACGAATAAGAATGGAAATTTAAATTGTTTCTTTAGCATGCAAGGCAGACATATAAATAATTGTAATGAGCTTGGATTAAATACAATTTTGAATTATTCAATTTATAAGAAAATAAATACTATATACATATGTACATACACGCACATAGACACAAATGTAATTCAGTTTTTCTGTTCAAATTGCATCTCCTGTCACATATTTGATTATAAATCTCAAGAAATCCCAGTCCCCCAGCACTATTATAAATAAGGACAATTATAGCTTAATTGCTTAGGCTTCCCTAGTGGCTCAGCAGTAAAGAATCTGCCTGCAATGCAGGAGACACAGGAGACAAGAATTTGATTCCTGGATTGGGAAAATCCCCTAGAGGAGGGCATGGCAACCCACTCCAATATTCTTGCCTGGAGAATCCCAGACAGAGAAGCTTGGTGAGCTCTAGCCTGAAGAGTGGCAAACAGTTGGACACAACTGAAGTGACTGAGCTCATGTGAATAGCTTAATTGCTTACTGGCTGAGAAATTACACACACACATACACACGGATATGCACATGCACACATGTATACACAAGCCTGCACCTGGGAATCTGTACCCTCTCACACATAGGGAGCATCAACTAGAATAGAGCACACATTCTCCACACAGTTAGACCACATGTCCTATTTATTCTCTGAACTGTATGTTCACTCTGTCTTTGCTGATCCTCCTAGACTTTGGCAAATTCTGTAGTCCTCCTGCCAGTAAAGACAGACAGCCAATTGAGGTATTATGGTTTGAGTATATTCCTTTAGAACTTAGAATCCCATGTCTATAAAACTGGAACCCAAGTTTATTCTTGTGATATAAAATCAGGTAATAATCACTTCCCTCCCCCCACCCTCAATAACAATTATGTGCTGATTTGTACATTAGAGAGTCTCCTCAGGTAATTAATTAAAGCAATTTAAGTTGTGAGTTGCTTTAGAGAGAAGGTGAAATGGCAAGAAAAATACTAATTACATGTTCAGAATGCCCACATAATTCTTTGCCTTCTCTTCATTAGCATCAATTTGGGGAGAATGAGGACAAATATATTCTATTTCCACCATCCCCTCCCCCAAGTCTATTTTCACTGTTTGAATCTATCTTTTCTTTTTTTGCTAATTTTAAAGAACAAAATAAAATTACTAATTCAAAATTATTTATTCAATTTTACCTGCTGGGTATATCAAGTGGTATTTGGAAAACTATCTTGGCATTTTGATGAATTCTCTTCAAAAGTGAACTGCATAAAGGTTTTTATGCCAGGAAAAAAAAATTGCATTTTAGCTTTTTAAAATGTACTTCTTAAGTACAAGATTCCAGCAAAGCCTCAATCATGTCAGAACAGTATTATCACTCTTTCTCACGACTGAAGTCATCACCCCCACCCCTATGCCATAGCATCTTAGGAAATCTATGTTCAGTCTTCAAATCACAATTGGGAAGCCATTGTTATATCTCGGATTCATTTCTCAGTTCCTGGTATCTGCACCTTTAAATTCACACTCTTGTAATACTTTTCCTCAACTTGATGATTTCTTTTTTTTCTTTGAATGTCTGTCAGCTCCCATTTTATCACTCGCAATCACATACCACCTCACTCCTCAATCTCAGACCTGGCTCAGTATTGCTGGAGAAATATAATTAAAGCCTAAATCTTCTTCAGCCAAGAAAACCTCACTACCAGCTTAGAAGAGAAAGAAAGCAGTTTTATTATTAATAAGTATTAGACCAGAATGTGGGGTACATCCTAAGCAATTCACTAAGATTGCAGAGACCTAAAGAGATCTCACTTCTGGATATGCCCCAGCAGATACCACCACTACACATGTTCTCAAGATAAACAACAGCCTGTCCTCAAGTAAGAGGACTTGACATCACCACTGGGCACATATATAGTCCATCTTCACTTTACCTGGTAATAGGGGTGATATCTCTGTTAACTAAGTGGCTTTATTTGGAGAAAGAAAAGCTACTCTTATCTTTACAACAAGAGGTAAGTTTGCCATTTGGAGTAAGTTGCCTGCTGAAAGCTAGTTTTCTGCTTTCCCACAGAAAGTGGGAGATTAGGGTGCTTTTTTTTTTTTTTTTTTCAATTTGTGATTCCTTGTTTAAATTTATTTTTTAATTGGAAAATAATTGTTTTAAAATATCATGTTTGTTTCTGCTGCCCAACAACGCAAATCAGCTGTAACTATAGGTATATCAACTTTTTAAAAAATTTTTATTTTTACTTTATTTTACTCTACAATACAGTATTGGTTTTGCCTTACATTGACATGATTCCACCATTGGTGTACATGAGTTCCCAATCCTGAACCCCCCTCTCACCTCCCACCCCATATCATCTCTCTGGATCATCCCCGTGCACCAGTCCCAAGCATCCCATATCCTGTATTGAACATAGACTGGTGATTCATTTCTTACGTGATAGTATACATGTTTCAGTGCCATTCTCCCAAATCATCCCACCCTCTCCTCCCTCAGAGTCCAAAAGTCCATTCTATACATCTGTGTCTTTTTTGCTGTCTCACATACAGGGTTATCATTACCATGTTTCTAAATTCCATATATATGTGTTAGTATACTGTATTGGTGTTTTTCTTTCTGGCTCACTTCACTCTGTATAATCGGCTCCAGTTTCATCCATCTCATTAGAACTGATTCAAATGTATTCTTTTCAATGGCTGAGTAATACTCCATTGTGTATATGATCTTGGAACCTCCCTTCTCTTCCCCCATCCACTCCTCTAGGTCATCAGAGAGCTCCAGCCTGGGCTCCCTGTGTTTTATAGCAACTTCTCACCAGCTATCTGTTTTACACTTGGTAGTGTATATATGTTGATGCTACTTTCTTTGTTTGTCCCACTCTTTTCCATCCCATACTGTGTCCACAAGTCAGTTCTCTGTATCTGCATCTCCATTCCTTCCCTGCAAGGTTTTAATGATTGAGTTTGAGAGAACTGGTTCCCAGATCCTTTAGAAAGACATTCCTAGGTCTCAAAACTGATTAGGGCTTTATGTAATTAAAATAAAAGTATTTACCTACATTTCACAGAGAAAGAACTTACATTTGCAAATGTTCTTAAGTAAATGCGCTTAAGAAAAGAGAGGCAGGGTGACTGGAGTTGGGAGATCTCCTTTCTTTTCTAGTGGGAGAATATTTTCTTTTTCTCTACTTATTTTTACTCTTATGGTTTCAGTATCATGGTTGTAGCTAGTTTATTCATGAACAAAGGCTTAATGATAGGATCCTCAAATATTTCTTGATTTGTGAGTATTCAGGATAAGGAAACTATCTTCAATAATTAACTAATAACTGTCTAAAGATATGAAAGTGGTCAAACGGATAGAAATACTATTCTCCATCATACAAAATATCATTTAAACTTCCATTGTAAACATCTGACTTACAGGATGAAAATGAAGGGCAGCATCAGTTTAGAGAATTTCCCTAAAGAACATTTAATAATGTCCTCCTCTTACAAAAGAAAAGTGAAAACCTTATTATCTTACTCTAACTATCAGGTTGGTGGGGGATTTTATTTTAAAATGAATTGGTCTGTGTAACTTTATGTTGGTTAGACTGGTCTTCTTAGGGTACTACTAAATTCTAAATCTCTAAGAAAGAGAGGTTTATGGGTCCAGGAATAACTTTAGACTCCACATTTCTCTGACTGGACCTTAGGGCTAACTAGATCAGTGAGAAAGAAGCCCCTAATTTATATGAAACAGTTTTAGGACTACTTAGGAGCAGGCTTGAGTTCAAGGAAATAAATGCTGGGAATGGTAAGGAAAGGGGAAGAATATTAGAGTATGTCTGGAGCTTGCCAACTTTGTAAAAAGTGAATAAATGCAGGTCCAAAACAGCCAAGAGGAGGATTTAGAGTCCTTCTCCTGCTCTCCCTAAGTTTTCCTTCTCTCACTTATGGGACATTTTCCCTGTATCTCCTGTATTCCAAGAATATTTCCACCTTAACTCTATACACACTATGTTCCCAGTAAGCAATGCTCCCCTCATTTTACTTAGGTCTTTGATCAAATATTAGCTCCTCCCCAAGGTCACCCCTGCTCAGCATCCTTCTTCCTGCATCGCTGATTCAATGGACATGAGTTTGGGTAAACTCCGGGAGTTGGTGATGGACAGGGAGGCCTGGTGTGTGGCAGTCCATGAGGTCAAAGAGTTGGATACGATGAGCGACTGAAGTGACCTGAACTGAATGTCATCCCTGCTCAGTATCCCCCTTCCTGCATTACACTTGATGGTTTGCCTTACATTGTCCTCAACAGCACTTATTATGACCTGATATTGTTCCACTTTTAAATCTATTTTGTCTTCCCAATTAATACAAAAGTATAACTACCCACTCCAATATTCTTGTCTGGAGAATTCCACAGACAGAGGAATCTGGTGGGCTACAGTCCATGGTGTTGCAAAGAGTTGGACACAGCTGAGGGATTGACACATATAAAGACATCTTTATAGCAGAAACTTTGTAAATCTTCATTGTAGTGTATCTGGAAAATACCACCTGGAACAGAGCATGGGAAAGCAAAAGTACTCAGAAACAACTTGAAAAGCTAGACATTCAATATAAATTTTGAAAATTGGAAAAGAGGCTAAAATTGGGAAATTCAGTATTTTGTGTCCATATGTAAACACTGAGTGTTTCAAAATATATTTCAATGCCTGTTATTTTAGTATGTTTATTTTATTGAATCATGTAGGTGAAACATGGAAATCAGCTCTGATAAACTATTCTACAGCATTCACTCTGCTTCTTGTTCATTCTGAAGACAGGATTGGCTCCACCTTCTCTAAGCAATTTTCAGTATTAATATTCAGCATATATGGTCAGCATATATAAATGACCATGGTAACAGGAGTCATCAGTTAATTATCTTGAATCATCTG
Organism: Aepyceros melampus; assembly: GCA_006408695.1. Classification (NCBI taxonomy): domain Eukaryota; kingdom Metazoa; phylum Chordata; class Mammalia; order Artiodactyla; family Bovidae; genus Aepyceros; species Aepyceros melampus. Next base: position 11,537 of record SJXQ01008512.1, read on the forward strand.
CATTAGTTTTTAACTTATAAAAGTTATTAGTTAATGGCTTGATATTCCTCAATTTTTGTTGCAAATATTTAGAGTTATGTAACTTTTATTCAGCATTTAATATAGTGCTATACAACTAATACATATTTAGTAGTTATTTGTCACCAGACAATGAATAAATGAATACAAAAACATTGCTATGAAAAATGAAATTTAGAGTTTACAAAAGGCCAAAACAAAGATTGACATGATGAAGAAAGGCATTAGACAATGGATTGTGAAAATCTGAACAGACTTAATAGGTAGATTGAGTAACAAAAAAGTGTGAATGATTTGTCTACATTTTTCATTTTTATTTACATGAAAACATGTTATGGTTTAATCCAACACATAAGTTTTTACTGAAAATTGAAAACTAGGGAGTTCTTAACATTCTCTGATTTACACATATCAAGTAAGTCTTTAATCCACACATTTTGATTAATAATAAGCTATATAGGAAGAATGGGCTTCCCAAATGGTGCTAGTCGTCAAGAACCTGCCTGCTAATGCAGGAGACCTAAGAGACCTGGGTTCAATCCCTGGGTTGGGAAAATCGCCTGGAGGAGGGCATGGCAATCCACTCTAGTATTCCTACCTGGAGAATCCCATGGACAGACGAGTCTGGCAGGCTACAGTCCATAGAGTTACACAGAGTCAGACAGGACTGAAATGACTTAGCATGCACATATGCATACAGAAAGAATAGGGTATAAGAAAAAGGGTATAAAAGACAAAGTCTAATAGAATCCTTTCATCTATAATTAGATGTTTAAATTTCTAATGATGTTCCTTAGTAAAGATTTCAGAAGAAAGATAATTTATTGTTATAATCGATGTGTTAAAATCTATGTCTTGGTATAATTTAGCATGGGAACTTTCTTGAAGCCACATTTTTAGCTAATAACAACTTCAAAAAATTATTTTGGGAGCAATCTGATGGTCTGGCAGAGTGAATCATTATATAATGAGGACAATCTTTTGGGATAATTGATTAAAAACTGAATTAATTAAGAAAGCTGAAGGAGATATGTCTTTATTATGTATCATACTTCCTTTTTCATGTTGTCTGTCACTCCTTAGATATACTAATAGAGCTCTTTGAGATTAAAATATGGAATTCTCCTTTGGGGACCAGCAATAGGATAATGTTAATATGTTAAACTCACCTCTGCTGCTGCTGCTAAGTTGCTTCAGTCATGTCTGACCCTGTGCGACCCCATAGATGGCAGCCCACCAGGCTCCCCTGTCCCTGGGATTCTCCAGGCAAGAACACTGGAGTGGGTAAACTCACCTCAGTGAGGATGAATTCTAGCCTCAGCAATAAGAAGATAAATGATACCAGGAGCTACAGCAAAAGCAGCGATACCTGTTATAAGTATTGTCATGTGCCACAAATTTGAATAGCTTATAAAGCACAGTATACAGAAGATATATAATTCAGGTCTAATATTCTTTACTGTCTGTTGACTCTTTAAAAATACTTAAACCATTAAATTTCAGCATGAGATTTTGAAATTCAAAATTTTCTTGCAATCATTATGCATGCATGCTAATCACTTCAGTCCTATTCAACTCTTTGTGACCCCATGGACTGTAGCCCACCAGGCTCCTCTGTCCATGGGATTCTCCAGGCAAGAATACTGGAGTGGGCTGCTACTTCCTCTTCCAGGGGATATTCCTGACCTAAGGATCGAACCCATGTCTCTTACATCTCCTACAATGACAGGCACGTTCTTTACCACTAGCACCACCTGACAATCATTATAGCTTGCAGTAAGATCATCAGTTAATGTAAGCTAAAGCATGAAAGAAAAGTGAAAGTGAAGTGGCTCAGTAGTATCCGACTCTTTGTGACCCCATTGACTATAGCCTACCAGTCTTCTCAGTCCATGGATTTTCCAGGCAAGAGTACTAGAGTAGGTTGCCATTTCCTTCTCCAGGGGATCTTCCTGACCCAGGGATCAAACTCAGGTCTCCCACATTTGTAGTCAGATGCTTTACTGTCTGAGCCACCAGGAAAGCCCAAAGGTAGCTAAAGCCACCAGGGAAGCTAAAGTATACTTAGCATGTATTCAACACTTACTATTTATTATTTATTGTGAGAAGCCCTGGATACATATAAACTTCATTAGTTCCAGTAACAAGCCTGTAGCAATAGTTATCATCCCTGCTTTTTACATTAAGAAACAATGACTTGAAGAGTTAAAAGAACTTCCAGGTCATCTGTTTGCTCAATAGTTTACTTTGAGAGACTCAGCTCTAAAGCATTCTATTAATATACCAAGTAGTCTATGTACTCAAAATTTCAGTTTGTCTTTATCATTTTGTTAGTTCCCTCAAACAATTAAAAATTAGCATATATGCAATCAACAATAACATGAGGTCATCTCACTGCATTGGGCACTGGGAAATAAAGATTAATTAGACTTAATTACTATCTTTAATGAATACTCAGGCATAGTTGTAAGCAGGTTATTATATTATACTGTAATAAGTGATCATTGAATCATAAAGTGCTGCATAAGCAACAAATGAACGGTGCTCACCGCTCTATGGCACAGCAGGCTTTGATGGGCAGCCTTTGTTATTTAGATGCTAAGTCTTGTCTGACTCTTTTGCCACCCCATGGACTGTAGCCCACAAGGCTCCTCTGTGCATGGGATTTACCAGACAAGAATACTGGAGTGGGTTGCCACTTCCTTCTCCGGGAGATCTTCCCAACCCAGGGATCGAACCTGCATCTCCTGTGAATTCTTTACCTCTGAGCCACTGGGAAAGCCCTTGATGGGCAGCCTATGTGGGGAGAAACAGCACACCATGTTTACCTGGATGGACACAGAGGGATGGACTCTTGGTGGTGCCTTGCTAGATCCACTTTGGCCACCATATTCATCCCTAAAAGCTGCAAGTGTTGGTGATAGCCAGTCACAGCTGGTCTTTGGTCCAGTACATTGGGCCTTGTGCCTTCCTGAGTGTTGCCCACCTGAAGCTGCATTCATCTCTGCTACTTGACGTGGACCTCCTCAGCCAATGTCTGAGTGACACACAGGGTACGCATTTCTTCCCTCTTGTTTACAGAGAGCTAAGTCTGCAGTAGGAATTGTGCTCCTTAAATCCCACATGGTTCAAGCTAACCAGTTTCCAGCTAAGAACTCCTTTTTGCTCAGTTTTTCTCTCCCCGATCTATCCTGTTTCATTCACCCCCCTTCTTCTGAGAGTATCCCTTTAAATCATTTGAACAATAGTTTCCGTTTTAGGCTCTGCCTCCAGGGAACCCGACCAAAGACACATGTTTGTGCGTAAATTCATTCCGTCGTGCTGGACTCTGTGACCCTAAGGACAGTAGCCTGCCAAGCTCCTCTGTCCAGGGGTCCCAGACAAGAATACCGGAACAAGTGGCCATTTTCTCCTTCAAAGGATCTTCCCAACCCAGGGGTCTAATCTACATCTCCTGAATATTCTGAACTGCACGCGATTCTTTATGGCTGAGCCATGGGGGAAGCCCCCAAAGACATATTGTATCAAACCCACATGATACGTAGAGATTGGGTTTTAGGGTGTATTTAAGGTAGTAGAAGGCGGCAAAGAGGTGAGATAGCTGAATAAAAGAGGTAAACAAATAACAGTTTCAAACTCATGTTTTCATAGGTCATGTGTGTGCATGTGCATATTCATAAGGTTCTTAAAAGCAGGAATCTTATCTTCTTCAACTTTATATCTCTCGCGGTTATACCCCTTGAGACTGATCCCACACAGGACACATGTCCCATATCTGGAGCTGTGTGCTTCATACAGTAGAGATTATAAGCCTTTTGAATAAATGAACAAAGACATAAGGTGGAAAATGTAACAATAATCGTGTCAAAGTTAATTTATCTAAACTTTGACAGTGTTTGACAAAATATTTTATGCAAACATTTTTATCAATTGTTCCTGAATGTTCAAACACATTCAAGCCTAGCTGTCATAACAAACAATTATGCTATTTGGACATGCCATTATTTGAATGAAACATAGCAAATAGTGCAATTGTCACAAAATCCAACTCAAATTGATTTAAGCAAAAAAGGCAATTATATTATTTAAATTAAATGCCCCAAATTGACAGAGAAAAACTGTTTTAATCTGTGTCAAACACTGTCACTAGAAACAGTCCTTTCTCTTTATCGTATACTTTTGCTCTTATTGGTTTTCTCCCACATCTAATGAAAGCAGAATTACTGCCCTCAAACCTAATTCTTTCTATCAGTAAGCTAGCAAAATGCAAAACAAGAGGACTTCTATTTTAGTATATTATCATACATTTTCATGCTTTACTTTGTTTACAAGGTGAATAATATGTCTGCTCCTGAAATAACCACTGTAGCCAGGAGCTAGTTCTATACAGATTTACCAGGACTGTATCATCTGGTGTTTCACTAATAAAAACCATGTGGATAAGAGGATTTGGTTCTTGGCTTGGCTACATGTGGATCACATGTCCCAAGCCTGGTGCCAGGGACAGAGACCTGCATTGTTCTTCTGGACTCTGAGAGTATACTCACAGGAGACTTTTCCAAAAAGGAATTAAGGATGTTAGGTAGTCCCATGCCAAAGCATTAGGTTTTAGAAATGGTATTTATGGTGAATAACAGTCAGTCAATGCATGGAAGTACACTTAGAAATGATGCTAAATTACAGAAAGGAGTTAAGTTATAAGTTAAGAATAAAAATTACTCTTTAAAATTTCATAAATGCACATGAAGATTTTAAAATGTTTAGTGGAACATTCCCTAACAGAACTCAGGTAATTTGAGGGATATAAAATATCTCTCTTTGAACTGTTGAGGTATAAAACATCACCACTGGATAAGCCAATTTTGAATACATGGAAGAGATTATAGCACATAAAACACCTACTGGGTAATATATTCTTTGGTATTAACCATTCATTATTAATAAAACACATACATAAAAAGCTACACAATAAAATATAGTTGAATGAATTTTTATGACATGAATATTACTCTAACCAATATCATTCAAGAAATAAAACTTTGCCAAGACTTTATTTTTTGGGGCTCCAAAATCACTGCAGATGGTGATTACAGCCATGAAATTAAAAGGCACTTACTCCTTGGAAGGAAAGTTATGACCAACCTAAATAGCATATTCAAAAGCAGAGACATTACTTTGCCAACTAAGGTCCGTCTAGTCAAGGCTATGGTTTTTCCAGTGGTCATGTATGGATGTGAGAGCTGGACTGTGAAGAAAGCTGAGCACGAAGAATTGATGCTTTTGAACTGTGTTGTTGGAGAAGACTGTTGAAAGTCCCTTGGACTGCAAGGAGATCCAACCAGTCCATTCTGAAGGAGATCAGTCCTGGTGTTCTTTGGAAGGAATGATGCTAAAGCTGAAACTCCAGTTCTTTGGCCACCTCATGTGAAGAGTTGACTCATTGGAAGACCCTGATGTTGGGAGGGATTGGGAGCAGGAGGAGAAGGGGATGACAGAGGATGAGATGACTGGATGGCATCACCGACTCAATAGACATGAGTTTGAGTGAACTCTGGGAAATGATGATGGACAGGGAGGCCTGGTGTGCTGCGATTCATGGGGTTGCAAGGAGTTGGACATGACTGAGTGACTGAACTGAACTGAACTGAAGCATCCATGTAAAGCCTCCCTGTGCCCTGTCCCAATATCAAGTCCTCCCCTTCCTACGTAAGTAGTCATCACTCTGTCCTTTTAGTCATCAGTGCATATGTTTCTTTATAGTTTTACTATCTAAATGTGTAAACCTAGACTCTAAAGTTTTTAGTTGTTATTTTCAAGGTATATTTATGGCTTCTCAGGTGGTACTAGTGGTAAAGAATCTGCCTACCAATGCAGGAGATACGGGAGATGCCAGTTCAATCTCTGGGTCAGGAAGATCCCTTGAAGGAGGGCATGGAAACCCTCTCCAATATCCTTGCCTGGAGAATTACATGACTGAAGTGACTAGCATGTACAGACCCTAAAGTTTTTATTTGTTATTTTAAAGGTATATTTAATTCACAGATTTTCTCTCCATTGTTTGATTTCTTTCTTAACACCTTATCTAATAATATGCTTGTTCTTTTTGGCCTGTGGAGCTTTCCATGGTCTTGGTTTTGTTGACTACATATTCATGTTTCATGTTCCTCTGTCCTTTGTAGTTCCTGAAAAGAGGCATATGGGAACAGAAGTTAGGTAGGACTCAAATTTTATTCCTTTATCCAGATTTTGGGTGATGCTATGTTCTTTCATAAGGAATCTCATATGTCTGCTATTCTTTCCTTTTGTGGCATTGGTAGCCATCAGTACTAATAGATAGATCCTTTAATAGCCATTCATCCTAATAGATAGATCCTTTGTTTGACAAATGGTAATATTTTAATCCTGTCATATATTTTTATTTATATATGGAACAATTTTATAAATAATTCCTATCTTCTTTTGATTAGGCAGTGTTATGTCTCACAGAGAAAAAGGTAGTATAAATATATCACTTGTATGTTTCATTCTCTATATTTGAAGGTACTAAAATTGTTGCTTATTATCTATAGAGGTTAATATTTTTAATATCCTTATAAAATGATGGATTTGAACACATTTGATAGGCTTTAATTCATTGCAATTACTACTCTTTTTTTAATTTATTTTTTTTAATTTTACTTTACAATACTGTATTGGTTTTGCCATACATTGACATGAATCCGCCATGAGTGTACATGAGTTCCCATTCCTGAACCCCCCTCCCACCTCGCTCCCCATATCATCTTTCTGGGTCATCTCAGTGCACCAGCTGCAAGCATCCTGTATCCTGTATTGAACCTAGACTGGCAATTACTATTATTAATTAGCTCAAATAGTATTGTCTTTGATAGCAGAAAACTTTTCAGGCTAGTTTTGTAGCTTTTTGACAGTATGCCAATAAACACTGAAAGCTTTCTGATATCTGATTTAACAGGAACCTTCAGACTAATCTTACATAGTTGTTTTTTTTTTTTTTTTTTGGTCTCAAAACAGGAATAGTCTTTTCTCTCTAAGCAATATTTCTTTATGTATAAGATGGCATGTTATGACCACAATCTGATCTCTAGGAATGTTCATTGCTACTATGTGGATCATCATTTCTAGGCATTTCAGTAGTTATAGCTAGGAAAATATATGATAGAAACACACACGACACTGTGTTCACACAGGTGATTTCAATTGAAACACTGAACTATAGGCTTTTTACTGGAATGCCTCTGTATAGCAACCATATCTCCTTTTCTCCACACTGAAAATCTTGGTTCTCAAAGATACAAGAATTTCAGGATTAGAATATCCCATCAAATGTACATACCATGGCAAACTGAATACCAATATTAGTACTCTCATTTCTTATCAGTCAGGGTTCTCCAGAGGCATAGAATAAATAAGACAATTTAGATAGATTTATGGAGACAGATACAAATATTAGGATGCATATTAGAATAGAAATATATATATATATATATATATGCAATATATACCTATATAGTCAACATGGGGCTTCCCTAGTAATTCAGTGGTAAATAATCTGCCTACCTGTGCAGGAGACCTGGCTTAGATCCTTGAGTTGGGAAGATCCCCTGAAAAAGGGAATTGCAACCCACTCCAGTATTCTTGCCTGGAGAATTCCATGGACAGAGGAGCCTGGCGGGATACAGTCCACGGGGTCACAAAGAGTTGGACATGACTTGGTGGCTAAACAACAAGTCAACATGACTTATTATTGTTGATGTTAATCTTGATTAGTTGAATTACTTCACTAGGATCTTTCTTTCTAAAAGTACTCTTTTTTCCTCCCTTTCCAAACAGTACAATTTGGCAAGAAGTACTGCCTGTGTGTGCTCAATTGCTCAGTTGCTCAGACTCTATGTGGCCGCATGAACTGTAGCCTACTAGGCTTCTATGTCCATGGAATTTTCCAGGCAAAATTGCTGGAGTGGGTTGCCATGCCCTTCCTTCAAGGGATCTTTCAGATCCAGGGATCTACCAGGAATCTCTTATGTCTCTTGCATTAGCAGGTGGGTTATTTACCAGTAGCACTACCTAGGAACTTCTACTTACTGTATATTTTGTGTTATAATCCAATACCATTGTATTTTGCAGTTTAAATTGCCTAGCTTTGGCTATTTGCATCTCTTTCACTGGTTTCTTTGATATATATCTCAAAATTATATATAATTATATGTAATTTTTCTTGTGTATTAAGAAAAGTTTGGCATAATTTGATTTAAGAGAATCATATACTCCAAATTTTATTTTCCTGCTACTCTTCTGAGCTTCACTGTTGATTATTTGCTTATGCTACATTTAACATAAATGTTGTATCATTGCCTTTCAGGTGAATTGAGTCTGCAGGTGGCCTGAATCTGTCTCTCTCTCTCTCTCTCTCTATATATATATATACACACACACACACACACACACACACACACACATATATATATATATAGGAGGTAATTTATTTTCTTGCTTTCTGTAACTAAAATATACTTTAGACATATTGTTATACTGTAGACTTATATTGATATTCCCTCCCCCAGCCCTAGAATCCTAGCCATTTTTCTGGAGGCGCTGGTCCACTTTTACTGGAGAATGACATTAGAAACTGAATTCTATGTACTGGATGTTTTTGTTACTGTTGGGATGTCATGGCTTCTACAACGTGCCTCTGACTAAGGAAATGTGTGTTTATATGTTAACTTCTGTTATACACGTATTCATGAATTTTAAATATATCCATCCATCCAATGAGAAACTTGGCTCTAATAAGTAAGATTTGTTTATTTTTTATATATCCTGGTTATGCAAATGTACATTTCACCCATACTTCTTTATATTTCAGATGTGTGGACATGTCATTTTTCCTTTATGGATCAACTAATTTATTGCCATGGCTCAATTTACTTTTGTGGCTTCTGTGGCACTTTCTTTTTTTATATAGTGCTGCTGCTGCTGCTAAGTCACTTCAGTTGTGTCTGACTCTGTGCGACCTCATAGATGGCAGCCCACAGGCTACCCTGTCCCTGGGATTCTCCAGGCAAGAACACTGGAGTGGGTTGCCATTTCCTTCTGCAAAGCATGAAAGTGAAAAGTGAAAGTGAAGTCGCTCAGTCGTTTCTGACTCGACCCCATGGTCTGCAGCCTACCAGGCTCCTCCGTCCATAGGATTCTCCAGGCAAGAGTACTGGAGTGGAGTGCCATTGCCTTCTCTGTTTTTTATATAGTGGATATCTAATTAATAGTAGATTTTCATTTTTAAGTCAAATAGTAACTCATTTTTATTGAAATATATGACCAAAACAATTTTTAAAAATATGTTTAATTTGAAGACAATTTGAATGATCAAGTAATAATGTATATAAATCTATAAACATGTTAAATGTATATAATGCAATATGATCATGCTATATGTCTTAAAAAGATAATTAGTGATCTCTGATAGCCATAACTTAATGAAGATTAAAAAATTAGAGTGAAACACCATTGTAATATTTCATTAACTATGCAATGGTATCTTTAATATTGCCAACTTTCAATGTCACCTCAGTTTTTCCTGCATATTAAGAAAAGTTTGACATTATTTGATTTAACAGAATCATATACCCCAAATTATATTTTCCTGCTACTCTTCTGAGCTTCACTGGTGATTATTTGCTTATACTACATTTGACATAATGTTATATCATTGCCTTTCAGGTGAATTGAGTCTGCAGGTAACCTGAATCTGTCAAAATGATTTTGATAAAAAATAGGTTTCAGAAAGTTATTTTTTTTCCCTTTCTAATTCCTTTTAGCAGATGCTTCTAAAATAAATAAATATACTCTCTGGAGATAATTAATCACAGTGTGATTTTTAAGACATAAGTATTTGAAGATATATAACATTTTAAGAGTGCTCCTTTAAGATGATGTTACTTTGATTCTTTCAAAATACATCCTGTCTCAGTGCTCATCATTGTAAATGTACATATAGCTATTTGTGTGAGGACTAGGAAGTCAAGTATGTATTTAACTGTGATAATATATATAATCTACAAGATCTATTATATAAAGAACATGCAGTAATTTAGATAGTTTAAAGGAATTAATTCGAGGAAATGGCAAGCAATTCTGTTTTTTTTAGTCTTAGGTATCCAACTATTTTTCTTACCATCAAATATATCTAAATATATTTGCAGCTGTTTACTTTTAGCTTAAGATTTATAAAGAATATGTTATGATCAGATTAAGCCTTTATAGAATGCTATCAGTTAATCAGTGCAGGTGGAAAAATTAATTAGAAAATTCACCATTTTTCAAAAACTAATGAAATAATTGATCTGGAAAAATAACATGAGTGAATGCTAAAAAATTTAGGTCAAATATTAGTAGAAAATTACTCTTCACAGCATGCTAAAGTTCACCCACAGATCATTTGCTGGTTGTAGGGAAAAAGAAACTACCAGCAACCCAGTTTTCAGCAATGAAAACCACTAACAAAATTAAATGGAAATACAAAGTAAACACTTTGTACTATTACATTAAAGCAATAGATATATGAGAGTTAATTAAAATATTCTCTGTAATTTAAATATGCAGTTCAGTTCAGTCACTCAGTTGTGTCTCTTTGCAAACCCATGGGCACACCAGGCTTCCTTGTCCATCACCAACTCCCAGAGCTTACTCAGACTCCAATCCATTGAGTCAGTAATGCCATCCAACCATCTAATTCTCTGTTGTCCTCTTGTCCTCCTGCCTTCAATCTTTCCCAGCATCAGGGTCTTTACAAATGAGTTAGTTCTTTGCATGAGGTGGCCAAAGTACTGCAGCTTCAGCTTCACCATCAGTCCTTCCAATGAATATCCAGGACTGATTTCCTTTAGGATGGACTGATTGGATCTCCTTACAGTAAAAGGGACTCCCAAGAGTCTTCTCCAACACCACAGTTCAAAAGCATCAATTCTTCAACGCTCAGCTTTCTTTATAGTCCAGCTCTCACATCCATCCATGACTACTGGAAAAACCATAGCCTTGACCAGACGGACCTTTGTTGATGAAGTAATGTCTCTGCTTTAATATGCTGTCTAGGTTGGTCATAACTTTCCTTCCAGGAGTAAGTGTCTTTTAATTTCATAGCTGCAGTCACCATCTGCAGTGATTTTGGAGCCCCAAAAGATAAAGTCAGCCACTATTTCCATTGTTTTCCCATACTTTTGCCATGAAGTGATGGTACTGGATGCCATGATCTTAGTTTTCTGTATATCGAGTTTTAAGCCAACTTTTTTCACTCCCCTCTTTCACTTTTATCAAGAGGCTCATTAGTTCTTCTTCCCTTATTTCCATAAGGGTGTTGTCATCTGCATATCTGAGGTTATTGATATTTCTTCCAGCAATCTTGATTCCAGCTTGTGCTTCATCCAGCCCTGTGTTTCTCATGATGTAGTATGCATATAATTTAAACAAGCACAGTGACAATATATAGCCTTGACAAACTCCTTTCCTCACTTGGAACCAGTCTGTTGTTCCATGTCCAGTTCTAACTGTTGCTTCCTGACCTGCATATAGATTTCTTAGGAGGCAGGTCAGGTAGTCTGGTATTCAAACTCTTGAGGAATTTTCCACAGTTTATTATGATCCACACAGTCAAAAGATTTGGCATAGTCAATAAAGCAGAAATAGATGTTTTTCTGGAACTCTCTTGCTTTTTTTGATAATCCAACAGATGTTGGCAATTTGATCTCTGGTTCCTCTGCCTTTTCTAAAACCAGCTTGAACATCTGGAAGTTCACTGTTCACGTACTGATGAAGACTGGCTTGGAGAATTTTGAGCATTACTTTGCTAGATTGTGAGATGAGTGCAATTGTGCAGTAGTTTGAACATTCTTTGGCATTGCCTTTCTTTGGGATTGGAATGAAAACTGACACTTTCCACTTCTGTGGTAGCTGCTGAGTTTTTCCAAGTTTGCTGGCATGTTGAGTGCAGCACTTGTACAGCATCATCTTTCAGGATTTGAAATAGCTCAACTGGAATTCCATCACCTCCACTAGCTTTGTTCATAGTGATGCTTTCTAAGGCCCACTTGACTTCACATTCTGGATGTCTGGTTCTAGCTGAGTGATCACACCATCGTGATTATCTGGATCATGAAGATCTTTTTTGTATAGTTCTTTTGTGTTCTTGTCATGTCTTCTTAATATGCTCATTTAAAATGAAATTTAGCTAAGCTCATTTAAAATAAACTTTAAAAAGAAAATGCAAATAAAAAGTAAAAACTATATTCTTATAATTACATCTTATGAAGAGTATGTTACTCACACTTCAGTCAAATTTCTTTTCTGAATTTTACTCTGATCCTTGATAAAGAACTAACATACAAAAGTTAAAAAAAAAATCTACCATATAAACTTAATAGTCATTTTTTCAAACTTTTAATTTAAATAAACTGTTTTTTCAAGTTTTTAAATTAAACAAAATTTTTTATTTTAAGTAGGTGTTCTCAGCCTAGTCAGATTTAGAATCATAGACCTGGCATTGAAAGAAAATTGACTCCCATTGGTACAGAAAGGTCAAATTTAAGCTGTTGAACTTAGTGATAGAAACACTGAAAGCAAAATAAAGTGAATTTGTAAATCAGTCTTCACACTTGGTTGGACATCTGGAAAAGCACTCTGTATGTCTTATCTGTTGGTTGTGACCGGTTAAAAACATTGTGCCATAAAATGCTTAAAACAATGCTTCATACAGAATGAACTACAAACATAATATATGCTAGTATTACTCTATTATTATCCATATGATCATTCATTACTTTTGTAGGTAGTACTCCATAGAAAGTTAAGTAAAAGACCCCAAAAAATTCATATTCCCAAAGTATGATTTAGCCAAAAGGAATTTTTGCAAACTAGAAAAAGGAGAGAGGCCATTAAGTAATGAAGCAAATCAAGCAAGTGCTAGAGAAAATGACCAGAAATTATATGGTTACAAAAATAAACTTTGCTACTAGTTACCAGTTACATATTTAGATTTCCCATTATTTCCTTGGCATTCTGGAAATCTTGCTTATTTAATAGCACATTGGAAAATATATTAAAATGCATACACATTTAAGTCATACTAGATACATTTTTCAAGTGATGTTAATTTTTTTTTTTTATTGCAAGTAAATGTAGAAAGCAAGAGGAGAAAGGGACGACAAAGGATGAGATGGTTGGATGGTATCACTGACTTGATGGACATGAGTTTGAGCAAGCTCTCGGAGTTGGTGATGGATAGGGAAGCCTGACATTCTGCCGTCCATGGAGTCGCAAACAGTCAGACATGACTGAGTGACTGAACTGAACTGATGTGCAAAAAATAATTTTTTCTTAGCTTTCGTTTTCATATCTGTAATTTTATTATGTATTTTCTAAACAAAAGATTATCTGAAACCCATATAACATCTTGTGTGTATAAGGTGTGTGAGTGATCGCACTATCATGATTATCAGGGTTGTGAAGATCTTTTTTGTACAGTTCTTCTGTGTAGTCTTGCCACCTCTTCTTAATATCTTCTGCTTCTGTTAGGTCCATACCATTTCTGTCCTTTATTGAGCCTATCTTTGCATGAAATGTTCCTATGGTATCTCTAATTTTCTTGAAGAGATCTCTAGTCTTTCTTGTTCTATTGTTTTCCTCTATATTTTTGCATTGATTGCTGAGGAAGATTTTCTTATCTCTCTTTGCTATTTTTTGGAACTCTGCATTCACATAGGTATATCTTTCCTTTTCTCCCAAAGTAAATAAATAAACAATTTAATTGTTGTGTCTACCTTTTTAAGATGATGTATCTTAGGAGTTTTTTTTTTTTTTCTTTTTCCTGCTTCCTTTCATACTGTATACAGTAGGTATGCTAGAGCTACCCAGGTAGCTCAGTTTTAAAGAACATACCTGTAAATGCAGGAGACATGGGAAATGTGGGCCTGATCCGTAGGTTGGAAAGATCCCCTGGAGTAGAAAATGACAATCTACTTCAGTATTATTGCCTGAAGAATGTCATGGACAGAGGAGCCTGGTGGGCTACAGACCATGGAGTCACAAAGAGTTGGACATGACTAACTGACTGAGTACCATGCACAGTGGGTGCTCTAGCCCTGTAGCCCATCTGGAAATATTTGGGAGGAATAAAATATTCTCTTAATAATCCAGCTATAGCTGGTTGTGTTCTTTGACTCTGAAATAGAAAATAATAACCTAACTTCATCATCTAGTTCTGTTCTAGGTAGATGGTCATTGATGAGGCTTGTATGTTGATATATGCTTTAGCTTTGTATGTGTCCTTCCTCAACCAGAGCCCCAGAGTGGAAAAAACTTGGCAGTTTTATGCTTTATGGATATACAGCTTCCAAAATAATTTATAATCATATCTGCCTTCTATAGCCTACACTTAAAAGAGCATGGAGTGGGAATTAAATAAATGTGTGGTGTTGCTATAAATGAATTCTAGTTTTCTATCAAAAGGAATCCTATAACTCTGGATCTATTTGATCATTTAATGTCAGTTATATTAAACAATGAAATATAGGAGTTTTGGGGTCAGTTTTCTCTGGTTAATTTCTGGCTCTATGTCATACAAAATTATTTTAATTTCAAAAATTTTATTTTACTTACCTTGCATAAATTTGTAGTAAGGAGGTAATAAAATGAGAGACATATACTTCCAAGTATTATATCATGTGCAGAATAGCTGATTTATAGTTTAAGGAATTTTTATGTGCCAAATTCTTTGCTTAATGACTTTCTTAGGTCATTTCTCTAAATTCTCTCTCAACTATTTGATAAAGGAACTATTATTATTATTGTCACTTTACAGGTGATAAATTTGACACGAAGAAAGATTAAGTACTTTTCTTAAATCCTACATTAATTAAATCACTTCAAGATCCCTGCAATCACTACACTATTATCTTTTTGCTTAGGTTCAGATTTTGTGTTACGTCTTGATGATACAAAGGTGTGTAAGATAAGATTGCAGATATTATAGTGGAGAAAAAGAAAATATAGAAGTGAGTCATAGTTTACAACATTTTTGCATCCATTCTTGGTACTGAAATTTGACATTGGCAGAAAACATACTCTGCCCCAAATGTACATTATACTCCAAGTTTATCTGTATGCAATTCTAGTAATTATATCATATTTCAATTCCAATTTCAAGTTAAACTGTTAGCATGAAGTGTGGTGTTTATTTTGACATAAAAATAATAGATGAGTATCTTTATCACAAGGAAGTAAGATATTACTTAGTTTGAATTATATCCACATAAACATAGTGAAATGGGTCACAACTTGAGAAGATGAGACAAAGGAATTGTTGAGAGAATTTTAAAATGCAGATTCACACAGCTTCAAAAGACTATAAAATTGCCCAAACTCCTTAACTTTTGTGCCATTTCTTATTCTCAGAAAAAGTTTTTTTAAAGGTATTATTAAAATAAAGAACAATTAATCAGTTAGCAATTAATAAATTTACAAAATTTATAATGTATATTCTATAATTATATAATAATATATAATTTAAAATGTACTTACTGATCTTAGGTGTGAAGGTTGGTAATAGATGGAAGGTAAAGGAAGTTCTGCTAAAAATTCAAGTTTTATTGACCAGTATAAGACCAGTTATCTTAATATAAGAGCTGCTGCTGCTGCTGCTGCTGCTAAGTCGTTTCAGTTGTGTCCGACTCTGTGCAACCCCATAGACAGCAGCCCACCAGGCTTCCTCATCCCTGGGATTCTCCAGGCAAGAACACTGGAGTGGGTTGCCATTTCCTTCTCCAGTGCATAAAAATGAAAAGTGAAAGTGAAGAGTGAAGTTGCTCAGTCGTGTCCGACTCTAAGCAACCCCATGGACTGCAGCCTACTAAGCTCCTCCGTCCATGGGATTTTCCGGGCAAGAGTACTGGAGTGGGGTGCCATTGCCTTCTCCGAATATAACAGCAGCTATGTTAATGTAATGTTAATAAGGGAGGGCTTCCCTGGTAGCTCCGGAGAAGGCAATGGCACCCCACTCCAGTACTCTTGCCTGGAAACTCCCATGGATGGAGGAGCCTGGTAGGCTTCAGTCCATGGGGTCGCTAAGTCGGACCTGACTGAGCGACTTCATTTCACCTTTCGCTTTCATGCATTGGAGAAGGAAATGGCAACCCGCCCAGTGTTCTTGCCTGGAGAGCCCCAGGGACGGGGGAGCCTGGTGGGCTGCCGTCTATGGGGTCGCACAGAGTCGGACACGACTGAAGTGACTTAGCAAATCCCTGGTAGCTCAGATGGTTAAGAATTTGCCTGCAATGTCGGAAAACTGGGATCAATCTCTGGGTTGGGAATATCCCCTGGAGAAGGGAATGGCAACCCACTCCAGTATTTTTGCCTGGAGAATTCCATGGACAGAGGAACCTGGTGGGCTCATGGAGTTGCAAGATTCAGACACAGCTGAGCAACTACATTACTGCTACTACTACCTGTTAATAAGGACACACATCAATTTTACAAGCCCAAGTGTTGAAATGAAAGCTGGTAACCAAAATTATATTTTGAGAACAGATCCAAAGGCTGGAAATGGTAAAACCATGGTGTTGATTTAACCTGGCGTCTAGTACACTGGTATGTGGAAACTGGGCAAATTTATTGCCATTGACAATAAGGAAAAGAAGGCAAATTATACTTAGCTTTAGACTGTTAAATCAAATATTATGGTGGGCTCTGCCAAAAATGGGGGAAACAGTAAAAGTTTACTTCTAAATGTACAAAACTTTCAAAATATAGTATATAATATATTAAAAAATGGTAAATCAAATATATCTATTTTACTGTTGCAAGTGAGAATTGAAAACAAATCTTAAGTACATTTTCTCTTGATGATATGTTACAAATTAGAGGTAAATAACATGACCTGTAAAAAATACTTAGCTATGCAGTATGTTCCTTAGGATTTTCACACGAAACACAGTACTGAATAAATTGTTGAATGTTGCTTTATCTGTGAGGAGAACATGCAACGGATAGCTGGATTTTTAAATGAAATAAGCAATAAAGTATACATATGATTTTCAAGTTTTGTCTGTGTGTGTGTAGGGGGGGGATAGTTACTGGGATTAAAATGCAAAAAGCTAAGGCATAATATCGGAGAAAGCAATGGCAACCCACTCCAGTACTCTTGCCTGGAAAATCCCATGGCAGAGGAGCCTGGTAGGCTGCAGTCTTTGGGGTCGCTAAGAGTCGGGCACGACTGAGCGACTTCACTTTCACTTTTCACTTTAATGCTTTGGAGAAGGCAATGGCAACCCACTCCAGTATTCTTGCCTGGAGAATACCAGGGACGGGGGAGCCTGGTGGGCTGCTGTCTATGGGGTCGCACAGAGTCGGACATGACTCAAGCGATTTAGCATCAGCAAGACATAATATAACTTAGTAGGGGGAATACTTGAATATTAAAATTTATACTAAATTTCACCTGTATTTCTCCAAACATAACTTATACCTATCTTTTAGACTAGACAGTGCCCATTCTAATACTTCTATGTAACCAATGCAAATGTATGCTTAAGAGATATTAGTTATCTGTATGTGGGCAGAGGAAAACACTTAAAACATAAATTCAGTAATAGAATTCAGCACTAATGAGCTAGCTCCCCCATCAAGTGGAGGAACTGGATGTACCAAAGCAATTAAGACACATACAGTTCTGCTTATATATAAACATTTAAGCAGATGTGTGTTTCAACCATCAAAGAGCATTGATTCAAATGGACAAAGTCAGGAGAAGACAGACATGCAACTGATAATTCTACAAATCCCTTTTTATAATTTATTTATTGATCCTTCCTAGATTAAAGTATTCTAATTGCTACTGAGGAAGGAACAATGAACAAAACAGGAAGGATGCCAGTACTCAAAGCTCATAGGGATTGTATAACTGAGATAACTTCACTCAATACTCTGTAATAACCTATATGGGAAAACAATCTAAAAAAAAAAAATAAGGATACATCTATATGCCTAAATGATTCACTTTACTGTACACCTGAAATTAACACATTATAAATGAACTATATTCCAATTTTTTAAAAAAGTCAATGTCACATTGACTGTGAAGTTATCTATGAATGTGTGCATTTAGTAACCTTACTAAATAGATATCAGACTTCTCTGTTATTTCAGACAGTAAATAATCAGCCTGACAATGTAGGAGACTGGGGTTGATCCTTGGGTCAGGAAGATCCCCTGGAGAAGGAAATGGCAACCCACTCCAGGATCCTTGCCTGGGGAATTCCATGGACAGAGGAGCTTTGTGGGCTACAGTCCAAAGGGTCACAAAGAGTCAGACATGACTGAGCCATTTTTACTTTACTTTTACTTTTAAGTAGATATCACATTGATGTAAGTTGAGAGAAAGGGAAAACTCTTGACAGTAGCATTGGCTTCAGGGAAAGACTTCAGTAGCCTTCCTTGTAGCCTTAACAAGCTTGAAAATTCTAGACCTTCAGAGTTATGATATTTCTTAACCAAACAAAATAAATGAGTAATGCCAAAGCAAAAGTCAATCAGCATGCCAATAAATCACTAATGGAGTGAAAAAGAGATAGAAAAATAAACAAAACTTGTTACTGCAATACTATAGATTTGGGAAAACACATACAGTATAAAAAGTTTAAGGCAAAAGATCAAATACATTTTTTTAGAGCAACATTTCATCTTTAACTAAAAGTGTCTGAATGAAAAGTAAAGTATTTTCAAATGTTCACATGTGATCCTCAAGGTATTTTAGGACAGATGAAGATTACTCAGCATCTAAGTCACTGCCAAAGTTTGAAAGGGATGATTTTTAATATATTTTTCATAAAATTAGAATTTTGTTGAAAAATTTAGTTTACAATGATAGGCTCCTCTGTCCAAGGAATTCTACAGGCAAGAATACTGGAGTGGGTTGCCATGCCCTCCTCCATGGGACCCTCCCGATCCAGGGATAGAACCCATGTCTCCGACATCTCTTGCATTGGCAGATGGGTTCTTTACCACCTGAGCTACCAGGGAAGTCCATATATTTATATTTTTGCATAGTTCTCATTATATGTAGTTCTTATTTGGGGGCAAGATGAGTTCACTGAAAAGACATCATCCTTTTGTATTCACAATTGTCTCAGTGAGCTTTTAGTGGTGCTGCTAAACACTACCTGTTGTCTGAAAAATGTGAACCACAGTTTGTCCACTTGGCTCAGAGCCTCCGTTAGCAATTATTTCCCCAGGCATCACCATGTTTCACCCTGCACATGAGTAGCTATGTATTTGGGCAAACACTTTAAGAGACTTCTGTGTGGATTCTGGTATTTTTCTTCTGTTTGTTCTATGCAAAATTTTAGTACTCTTCTGTTTGCTCTTTTCTCTCCAGACCCCTGGTTTGAAATTTTATTCATCTCCAGACTCCCAAACTCTTAACATGTTTCTTCTGCCACTGAGATTGCTGAACTCAGCCAGAATTCCACTTGTCTGTGCTACTGTAGGAAACAGATTCTGAGCCAGAAAGTTACACTGTGCATACATCAATTTCAGTTCAGTTCAGTTCAGTCGTTCAGTCATGTCCGACTCTTTGCGACCCCATGAATTGCAGCACGCAAGGCCTCCCTGTCCATCACCATCTCCCGGAGTTCAGACTCTCGATGAGTCTGAGTGAACTCAGTCACTCTATCGAGTCCAGGATGCCATCCAGCCATCTTATCCTCTGTTGTCCCCTTCTCCTCCTGCCCCCAATCCCTCCCAATGTCAGAGTCTTTCTCAGTGAGTCCACTCATCGCATGAGGTAGTCAAAGTATTGGAGTTTCAGCTTTAGCATCATTCCTTCCAAAGAATCCCAGGGCTGATCTCCTTCAAAATGGACTGGTTGGATCTCCTTGCAGACCAAGGGACTCTCAAGAGTCTCCTCCAACACCACAATTCAAAAGTATCAATTTTTTGCACTCAGCCTTCTTCACAGTCCGACTCTCACCTCCATACATGACCACAGGAAAAACCATAGCCTTGACTAGACAGACTTTTGTTGGCAAGGTAACATCTCTGCTCTTCAATATGCTATCTAGGTTGGTCATAACTTTTCTTCCAAGGAGTAAGCGTCTTTTAATTTCATGGCTGCAGTCACCATCTGCAGTGATTTTGGAGCCCAAAAAAAGAAAGTCTGACACTGTTTCCACTGTTTCCCCATCTATTTCTCATGAAGTGATGGGACCGGATGCCATGATCTTCGTTTTCGAATGTTGATCTTTACCAGCTTACATGCTTCCTTATCAAATGGTTTACAGACCTGGACTCTTTTGTGTCCCAGGCCTGAAAAACTGTTGTTTCATGTAATATATTTGACATTACTTTGTTTATGATGGTTAAGTCCCAATAATCACTTCCCCATGACAACTGGAACCAGAACTGCCCAAGTTATGAAGTTGTAAAAGAAAAAAAATCATTCTTTCAGTGCATATCTGATTCCCAGGATTCATGCTTTTGTTTGTGCAATGCTTTGCTTCCCTGGTGGCTCAGAGGTTAAAGCGTCTGCCTGGAATCCAGGAGACCTGGGTTCGATACCTGGGTTGGGAAGATCCCCTGGAGAAGGAAATGGCAACCCACTCTAGTACTCTTGCCTGGAGAATCCCATGGAAGGAGGAGCCGGGTAGGCTTAGTTCAAGGGGTCGCAAAGAGTCAGACACGACTGAGCGACTTCACTTTCACTTTCATTCACTGACTTTTGCTATATCTAATTGTCACCTGTCTTTAACAAAATCCTCATATTACTTTCTTTGATGTTTTTTGCAATTACTCCATTATATTTTATATATAAAGTCTTATAGCTATTCTTCACTATGCAACTTAATTTGAAGTAATTTCATACTGCTTGTTGATAAGGTTTATATAATTTTGCTGAACTAAAGTTTATTCTTTGGATTCTTCAATTATGCTTAGGTGGTGTTAACTTCTTTTTATGGAAGGGAATCATATTTTATATTTATCTCATTTATTTCAATAACTACAGATGCAATATTCATAATTAATCAATCAAAATATACAGTGATTAACATAAATTCCCATAAATTACAACTATATTTTCTTGTCCATATTTATAAAAACATTAATAAAACTACACATTTAAGATCAAAGACTACTAGTTTTATAATTGTCTTGTGCTTTTATTTCTTCAATGTCATTCACTATCCATTATATAAAGAATTATGTTGGAATATAAAATGTTAGCAACAAAAATTCCTTACACACAATCTCCTTATTAATGTTAGCAATGAAAATTCTTTACCTGCAACCCCCTTATTTTTTAAGATGTGCAAACTGAGAGAAAGGGAGGTTTAATCTTGTCAAAGACCATAGAGCTTCATATGAACAAAACTATGGTTAGAATGCTGGTTTGTCAACTTCTAATTGAATACTTTTTGCACTAAACAGTCTTTGTGAGACCTTCAGAAATGATTTATGAAGAAACAGAATATTTGTAAAGCCTACTTCAAAGAAAATACATAAATCACCTCAAATATTTGCAAATTTAGAGCAGAAAATCATGTATTATTCTTTTGGAAAAATTTTGTAATAATTTATTGAACAGTCTGAACTTCAGGTTAGTTATAAAAACAAAAATAAAGATATTATTTTTATCCAGTCACCCTCACTCTGCACTGAGTTCTTTGCTTCATTATTGGGTGGACTATATTATGAATAGTGTAGGAAATACCATAATTTCTCTAATGTTCTTGGTTACATAAAAAAAACCTTCAGTTTAGTTCAGTTCAATTCAGTTGCTCAGTTGTGTCTGACTCTTTGCGACCCCATGAATCGCAGCACACCAGGCCTCCCTGTCCATCGCCAACTCCCGGAGTTCACTCAAACTCACATACATCAAGTCGGTGATGCCATCCAGCCATTTCATCCTCTGTCATCCCCTTTTCCTCCTGCTCCCAATCTCTTCCAGCATCAGAGTCTTTAATTGTGAATTATTATCTCATATGCAAATTTAAATATGAGCCCTTCTCCCCTGCACTGAGCATCAGTGTATAAGAATGTGGTCTGTTATTTTATTCTTTCCTTTCATCAGCTTTGAGGGGAGGGTGTATTGTCTATATATGAGACATGCACATTTTCTTCCTTCATCTTCTAGGATAATTGGATTTAGACAAGGAAAAGAAGAAAACTAGGTAAGTGTCCCTTGGTTGCTTATAGCTTTTCTTTTCTGTTGATTGTGATAGCATTTCTGGCTTCTTTCTATTGTGCTGAAGATAAGAAAGACTAATTTCCTTGAGAAAGTACATGAATCATTTGGGAGTTCCCTAGAAAAGGCTTCAAAATCATGTTACTTTGATATGCTGAATTTGATTTCTTCTCTCCATCTACCTGATCTTCCACCCTCATATTGCACTTAAGATTGTGGCTACCTTATTGAATGGGTATCAGCAAGATGTAAAATGGGTCCAACCTTAGGAGAATCCTCAGGACCCAATAACATAATTGAGCAAGAGTATCCAGCATACAGAAGACTAATCTTATAATTTACTGCTGAATTTTCAGTGAGAGTCAAAGCTAAACACAAAGTTGTTGCAGTGGTCCAAACATTTCTGGGATATGAAAGAAAGAGAAAACAACCTTTTCATGATCAATGGTATAGGGAGTTTATAGCCTTTTAAATTAACTTTTAATTCTAAATATAATGTTTTCTCTATAATTTATGCTTACTTGTTAAAATGATCATGATCATCATAACTTATTTGTCCTTCAGTTCAGTTCAGTTCAGTTGCTCAGTCATGTCCAACTCTTTGCGACCCCATGAATCGCTGCACGCCAGGCCTCCCTGTCTATCACCAACTCGTGGAGTTCACTCAGACTCACGTCCATCTTGTCAGTGGTGCCACACAGCCATCTCATCCTTGGTCGTCCCCTTCTCCTCCTGCCCCCAATCCCTCCCAGAATCAGAGTCTTATCCAATGAGTCAACTCTTTGCATGACGTGGCCAAAGTACTAGAGCTTCAGCTTTAGCATGAGTCCTTCCAAAGAAATCCCAGGGCTGATCTCCTACAGAATGGACTGGTTGGATCTCCTTGCAGTCCAAGGGATTCTCAAGAGTCTTCTCCAACACCACAGTTCAAAAGCATCAATTCTTCGGTGCTCAGCTTTCTTCACAGTCCAACTCTCACATCCATACATGACCACAGGAAAAATCATAGCCTTGACTAGATGGACCTTAGTCGGCAAAGTAATGTCTCTGCTTTTGAATATACTATCTAGGTTGGTCAAAACTTTTCTTCCATAGAGTAAGCGTCTTTTAATTTCTGGCTGCAATCACCATCTGCAGTGATTTTGGAGCCTAAAAAAATAAAGTCTGACACTATTTCTACTGTTTCCCCATCTATTTCCCATGAAGTGATGGGACCGGATTCCATGATCTTCGTTTTCTGAATGTTGAGCTTTAAGCCAACTTTTTCACTTTCCTCTTTCAGTGTGGCAAGTAACTCCTATATCTGTTGGAAGGTTTCATGGGAAGAAAGTCAAATTGAACCTTTATGTAAGTATAGTCTCTGCAGTTCTTCAGTCTTCAACTACTGTAAGGATGGGGAAAGCATAAATCTTTCTGATACTCAGAATATAATTCTTTTTCTTTATGTTTTGGTGTGTAACTGTATTATTACTATACAATACTAGTTACTGTGCTCAGTCAGTTGTGTCCAACTCTTTGAGACCCCATGGACTGTAGCCTGCTAGGCTCCTCCGTCCATGGGATTTTCCAGGCAGGAATACTGGAGTGGGTTGCTATTTCTTTCTCCAGGGTTTTGAATTAGGTATTGAGTTATATATTTATTTGCTTTCCACAATTCGTACCAACATGTGGAGGGCATTGTGGACCTTGGTTAATCATGTGTTCATTTGAAAATGATTATCTGCAGTAGAAATCCTCTTGTGATTTTATACTATGTCATAATCACATCCTGACAGCAAATTGATATTGGAGATGATGGAAATGGTTTGTTTATAAAGAGCATTATCATTTATATGAGAAAATTAGACAATAATCTCTTGAGTTGATCATCACTAAGATGAATATTTTTAAAAGAAAAAACCTTTTGGCTTTAGTTATATCTATTCTACATAACTTATGTTTATCTATCTATCTATGCATATTTCATCAATACTACTGAAACATATATTCCTCTGATGGTAATATTTTTAATTTCAAGGAAATAACTTCAAGTACATCCTTTCTTGCTTGTCACAAGCCGTATTCCCTGTGAAGAATGTCAAACTGTGAATTTTGCATTTGGCAGAGCAGGCACTAACCTGAGACCTTGGGATAAAGAGGCAATCTTAGGAAACCTAAATATATCTCATGTAACCTAGTGACTTGGGAATTACAAGGGTCTATTTCTTGTCATTTTCCTGCCAGAGTTGCAATCTTTAGAAATATACATAGCTTCTTCAGTAAGTGCAAAAGAACAGTACACATGTGAACTGAGGAAATGATACACACTCTTCCATATAAACCATGGACTACTTTGGAAAATGGAAATGAAAGAGCTGGAGTTTTCAGAATTTTTTTTTCATTTGAATATTAAAGTTATTTTTCCTCTTGAAGAATGATCTTGGGAAATATTTTGAACTGTATTTACCAGAAAAAAAATACCTTATTTTTTTTATTAAAGAAAAAAGAGATCCCTTACTTTAATGATGAGAAAACAGCTCTTGTATTATCCAAATGCATTTAATATGCAAAAATATTCAGAGAGCCTGCTAGCAGTACAGATTACCATAAATTAGTAGATTTGAAAGAAGAAATGCATTGATTTGATCCTTGCAAAAATGCAATCGATTTATAGGAACTGAGCAACTTGATGCTTATGCTTATATTCTCTGTGCCTTGTAATTCTAAACAGATATTCTGTTTATACCATATAGCAAGAATACATAATTATCTTTCCTATTATGATAACTTTTGGAATTTCAATAGTACTAAAATGATGTAAATACATTTTCCCTCATTTTATGGTAATAACACAATGATTACCAATACAAATATGATAGAATATTTTAATTTTCATGCACCACATGATGAATCAGAAGCCAACATTGTTGGTTTTTCCCCTATTATTGCATGAGAATTTTAAGTCACAGATGTCTAAAGTCAGTGATGGCCTGAAAGAGTATGAACAGGAAAATGTGGCAAGTAGAATTATTATTTTTTTTCAGGTTACAATAGAATTACAAGGTAGAAACACTCTGGACAAAGGATAGACTGTGTTCTATTAAAAATGAGTTCTGTGATCTTTAGAAAGTAAATCATGTTTCCCAAAACTCAGTTCATTCAACTGCAAAATAATAGCTTCAAAATGATAGTTTGAAAGAAATGAATATTATGGTATTTTTTAGATATAAAATGTAATTTATAATAATTTAATGAAGTATAAGCAATGCAACTGCAATCAACTCTTAACCTTTATTCTCCTTCATTTTTCCATTACTCCACCTTATATGCTTGTTCTTTCTTCTACTATTACTCAGTATATATAAATAAAAACTTTTTCATAATACCCAACTGGAGCAATCTGATGCCATTTTTTCTCAGTTTAAAAATCCTTATTGAGAAGAATTTTTTTTTTTTTCCCCACATGGTAGTTCATGTTGTAAAAAGTCATTGAAAATTTCAATTTCAATATAAATACTGATGTGAAAGTGAGAATAAGTTAAAATAATTTCTATTTTTAGTGGATTAGGTTATTTATCAAAGCTCAATTCATTCATTTAACAAATTATTTTTGGACACATTCTATATTTATATTCAGAAAATTAAAGAAGTAGATTTTTTATAGAAAAACGTTTATATATGAGAGATATCTTTGAGTAGCCAACAGTATATAATGGGAATGATAATTTGACATCAGGCAGGTTTATGAGAAATGAATGTGAATATTGATCACTAGCCACTGAAGTCAATAAGAAATACTAAGGAATCAGAATAAGAATTTTTCATAAAAACACAATGATTATATAAAGGAAATATAAAGAAATAAAGTTACTGCCTTTCTTATAGCTTCTTCATTACCAGGAACAAAAACTTACTTCAGTGAGCTTAAGACAAATAGAAAGTTTGTTGGAAGGTTACAGAAGAGTCAAAGAGATTCGGAGAACAAAGTTCAGCCCGACTTTACCATGTCATTAGTTAAGGAACTGGCAAAATTTCAGGAACCAGAGTCATTTTTCTCTGAGCTTTGTTTCTCTTTATCTGAGGCTATTTGTCTTGTCCCATTGCCCCTCTTTCTTAATCTGTCTTGTTCCTTCCTTTGTAGCACTTACATCCCTGTGTTGTCTCTTAAAGTGCATATTATCGTGGTCATTTTTGTGTTTTCATCCTAACTCCTGGGAACAAGTGTTTCCATTGTGTCTGTTTTGAGCTGAATGTCTATCCCTGGGTTAAACATTTTTGTTAGGCAGTTGTGTCAAGTAGCCCAGAGTTTGCTCTGAAAACAGTGCTTGAGAAGAAGCGTTACATGGAGGTAAAATTATAATGGATTTAGTTTTAAAAAGAAAAGAAATTGCCAGATAGTAAAGTAAAAGTGAAAGTCATTAAGTCGTGTCTGACTCTTTGCGACCCCAAAGACTGTACCTTGCCCGACTCCCCTGTCCATGGGATTTCACAGGCAAGAGTATTGGAGTGGGTAGCTATTTCCTTCTGTAGAGGATTTTCCCAACCTAGGGATGGAATCTGGGTATCCTGTATTGACAGGCAAATTTTTTCCATCTGAGGCATCAGGGAGGTCCAGCCAGAAAGT
Organism: Aepyceros melampus; assembly: GCA_006408695.1. Classification (NCBI taxonomy): domain Eukaryota; kingdom Metazoa; phylum Chordata; class Mammalia; order Artiodactyla; family Bovidae; genus Aepyceros; species Aepyceros melampus. The sequence continues at coordinate 38,401 of SJXQ01008512.1, forward strand.
AAGATGGGAAAGTAAATAACGTATGACTGATAATATGATATTCTTTTATCTTATTAGGATGTATGAATATAAGCATATGTCTGATTGCAAATTGGTATCAAGTCACTATGTGAGTTGTGTTAGAGTTGGGGAACAAGAAATACTGAGTATAACTTATGTTAACTTGAACTGAATTACACTGAATAAGAAATTCTTATTTTGCTTTAACTGTTCCTTTTTTTGTTTGCTTGCTTTAATCAGAGAGATTGCAGTTTTAAGACATCACCTGGCTTTTGGGACTTGATTCAAGTCTCTTCCAAATGGTGACCAAAACACATATGAAAATGAAACCCTGAACAACAATACTAAGAATTCAGTTGGGGAAAATCAAGTTACTGCCAGTGTTTAGAAGGAACTTTCATTACTAGAGTGAATCACTTGGATCGGTGCATTCTATTTGTCTGCTCTGCTACAACAAACACAAATATTAATTCCTAATCTACATATATCAACAATTAAGAGGTTAGAGACAGACAGACAAAAGTGAACTTAAAACTGTTATGCTGTTTGTCCACTGCATGATTTCTCCATCTTGTCACATCCAGAATGTTTTCTGTTAGTTTTTTATTTTCTACATATTCCAATTTGCCGTGTGGCAGAAACACAGACTTCTATTCTAAGACTTATAGATGTTACCTAGAGCATTTATAGAGGCAGAAAGAATCCTACTTCCAGGGTAGATTTTATGTTATAGCTTTTTATTTACATGATATAGCTACAGCAGATATATTTACACAGATCAGGTAGTCAGAGAATGTAAAAATCCCATTTTATATCAGGGCCAACCTGATATTTTTTTTGACAGTAGGAACTGATCGGAACAAAATGCAGCCACCAACTGACCTGAGACATTATATCTTGTAAGAGAAAGTCTTCAGCAGCCAATAAGGCAAAGAATGGATTAAGGGAGATTAAATTATTATTAATTAAGAAACAAATGCAAAAAAATGATGTGAGCACATTTCTGACTTAACACAAATGCATACATTTGATTTATTATGCTTATGGTCCTCAATGTATAAGATAATAGAAAATAGAAAGCAATAGAAATATATGAGAAATATAAGGTAACAGAAAATAACATAACATAGTTTATAAAATTCTTTCTAAAGTTATAAAACTTGTAGAAATATATTTATACTCCCATATATAAACAATAAATGAGAGAGAAAGAAAAAATACATAGTACAAGGTTTGAGATGAAACTAAAACTATAAAGAAAGAAAATAGAAAAATGTGACAAAGCTATGAAAATGACCATGCTAATATTTTTAAAAATAAATATATAAAACACTAGATTCCATGATGATCTAGACAAATATGCTTAATTCATTATCTTTTAGCTTTTCTAGATTTTTTTTAATGAAATGAGAACATAAAAAATAATAACTCACAAGAACTCCAAAAATTATTATGCATAATCCATATACCAAGAATCTGAGAAATATTTTCTTTGAGGAACAGTATATTCATATCAAAGTTGGCAAAAGGCTTTTTGCCCAGATCAGAAATAACTGTCTTAAGGCACAACACCAATTGTACAGACTGAGAGAAAAGACTCCAGCACATGTAAATATTCCTTGATGTGAATAGAGAGCATATGTAATAATACATTTCCCAAATGCCTCTAAAATTAGACTGGTTGGATAAGGAAGAAAAAGAGTCCTAAGATGTATGAGAGAAAAGTGGAGAGATAAATTTCAACCTTGTGATAAATTTTGTCAAGTTTGCCATTATCAGTATATAGCGGAGCAAGGTATATTGCTTTCTTATCTGGACCAGTCAGTGAGGCCAAGGAATTAGATGATGCCTAGTTTGTTTGTCTTTGGAGGGAATGATGCTGAAGCTGAAACTCCAGTACTTTGGCCACCTCATGCGAAGAGTTGACTCATTGGAAAAGACCCTGATGCTGGGAGGGACTAGGGGCAGGAGGAGAAGGGGACGACCGAGGATGAGATGGCTGGATGGCATCACGGACTCGATGGACGTGAGTCTGAGTGAACTCCGGGAGTTGGTGATAGACAGGGAGGCCTGGCGTGCTGCGATTCATGGGGCTGCAAAGAGTCAGACACGACTGAGCGACTGAACTGAACTGAACTGAGTCTGTCTTGATTCCAATGCTTACTAATATGGTGGCAGATTCAACATCAAGCTTCACAAACAGCAAAGACAGAGTGAGATAGTTACTCAGAGGACACTCAAGCTTCTCTTACAGGTAGAAAGTGGAATGGGAAATGATTGGGACACAATGACAAGATGCTTTGAATCTTAACAAAATATAAATATGTGTTTCCATTAAGATGGTCTTTACATTCTTTTATTTCTTTTTACAATTTATTGATTATAATTATCTAGTCTAAATAGACTAGTCTAAGTAGACCACCTCATCTCTAAAGTGAATAGATTTTCAGTTTGCTGCAAAGTGGACAATCCTAGGGGCTGCTTCGGTAACTCAATTGGTAGAGAATCTGTCTGCAATGCAGAAGACCCTGGTTTGATTCCTGGGTTGGGAAGAGCCCCTAGAGAAAGGTTAGGCTACCCACTCAATATTCATGGACTTCCCTGGTGGCTCAGATGGTAAAGAATCCACTTGCAATGTGGGAGACTGGATTCAATCCCTGGGTTGGGAAGATCCCTTGGAGGAGGGCATGGCAACAGTATTCTTGCCTGACTCCAATATTCTTGCCTGGAGAATCCCCACTGACAGAGGAGCCCAGCAGACTATAGTCCATGGGGTTACAATGAGTTGGACATGACTAAGTACATGCACACAGATAATTCTAGACCATAAAGGCTCAAAACTAAACAGGAATCTATTTATAGAGTAAAAGCAATTGTTTTACCAGTTTGGCTCTGTTCTCCCTAGGTTGATGTTTGTAGTTTTGTCTTTAAAACACTCTTAGTACATTTTTTATTTTGCAAAAATTCTATTGATTTTATATCTATTGAAATTACACTTCTAATGTGTTATCCCATGCAATTAATATCTGAAGAAGAAAATTTTGTTCCAAAGAAAAGAATTACGGTTATGTGCTAATGTCCACAATATTCACTGTTCTCATCTATGATCCATATTATCCAAGTGAAGTTGGAATTAAGTTCAGAATAACCCCTTGAAGCCTCATTTAAAATACTAACTGGAAAACAATGTCATGCAAATTTGGGGTGCTGGCTTATGGAATGAGGTACATGATGATATATGATGCTATTTGTATCTTCTATTGTCTGAATACCAGGATCTGAAAAGAAGGATAAAAATAAAAATAGTTCATCTCAATATAAGTAGAATTACATATGATTTTATCTTATTACAATGAAAATTCCATGGGCAGAGGAGCCTGGCTGGCTGCAGTCCATGGGTCCCCAAAGAGTCAGACATGAGCAACTGAGCATGTGCACACGTGGACACACATACAATGGTGAATTTAAAGAGTAAAAACTAGCACTAAAATAACTAAATTTATATACTATTTGAAATTTGAATTTGAAAGACAAATTAGTGTTACTGTACAGATTGGCCTTAAAAGGTAGTTGCTCACTGCATTGTGTAGAGAAATGAAAGACAAATTACAATTTTAAAAATATTTATGAGGCAACAGAATAATTATATCAAACCATTACATTCAGACAATGTATCAAAGTTGTTTTAAAACCACCTCTTTCATATCTGAATGTTTCAGGATAAGGCACAATGATAGAAACGCTTCCTAGACTACTGTATTCCAAAATAAGACCTCTGCCAATTCCAGGAAACCTGTAGTTTACAAAATGTGGTAACCTCCTCTTAGAGACTTTGCTTACCAACTTCTCTAAAATCACTGTGAATAAACACAGCCCCCAATATTCTTTATGTGCCATTCCTTGAATTCTACCTTTGGAGTCATTACTGAGGCTCTGCCAAGGCAGTGTTTATCCAATTTGTGACACTTTTAACTCATCTGGCTTTATATTATCAACAGGTTTTCCTGGGTCTCTGAGCAAATATCCAAAACGACTCTGAATCAGTATATATTGCATGAGATCATGATGGAAGTTGTGTGTATTGTGTGAATGACCACCAAGCTCATTTACAAGTAGCTCAATGTTAATATTAAAGATACTTTTTTGAAAATGAAAAAATCCAAGAGAAATAGATTGCTGGGACAATTCTACAAAATGAGAGATGGATGGTCCCAGGGAAACCAGGATACATGGTCACTTTAAATATAACACCTAATGTAGCTTCTGTCATTTTCCTTCCTTCACATACTTAGAGCACTGTGATATGTTCACATAAAGGGATAACAGAGTCTGAGTCACATACTGAATGTGACGTAGAGATATACATTGTGCAATCTAAGTGACTCATAACATTAAATTATCAGAAAAATAATATATTTGAGACTTGAATTCATTGACTGACAAACAGTGTTATCTTCATACTTGTCCCTAAAAGGGGCTACACATTCATTACATTTTATTGAACTGGCTGAGGTAATTTATCTGATTATCAGGAAGAAATATAGTTACTGTTCAACAGTGGAGACACAGAATATTATATTTGTAACCAAGAAATCAAGAGTATCTTGGATTTTGCCAATTAAGCTCTAAGTATGTCTGTTTAAGCTACACATTTCAGGTCTAAGAAAATAAACATCAGATGAAATCACTAACTCCTAGGGGTGGCCTTTCATTCAAATCCATTTACACCAGATTCCCCTAAGTCTCCATACTGAATATGGGACCATGTCTGTTTGGTTGGACAGTAGTAACTGGAATGACTTCACAACAAATGTTCTCTTATACTCGAAGATTATTGGCAGCTCTCTTTCCCTAGTGGCATAGTTATCAAATAAACGGTATTGGATCCTGTTATGAATGACTGTGAGAATACTTAATGACTGTTCTATATTAAGGGTCTTTTGAAATATTACCCTCTTCCCTTTGATCGTTTGCCTTTGGATCTTTGTTTTAACTTAGGCATGGGAATTGTTTGAGGGGCCACTGTGTTTGATCATGGAGAATCAATTCAGGCCTCCCCATGAATAGGATTTGGTTTTGGTTATACAAAAAGCTAGTGCCTTAAAATGCTGTCCAATCACTTCCAACTGAAGTTTTCCATAAATTGTTTAGTCA
>SJXQ01008512.1:43728-110925 GCA_006408695.1 Aepyceros melampus
TTAGTCATATCTGATGATAATGATGATGATATATATATATATATATATATATATATATAAATAATATATTATATGTGATATATCTATTATCTATTATAGTAACCACATACATCATTTTCTGATAGTTAAATGCAGCTTTTTGGCTTAAACTATCCTGGGATTCCATATCGCATTGATTTCTGAAACCCCATCTTAAGCACAGACCATTGACATTCATTCTTGGACTAGTCAGACCATCCCATACTACTTTGAATTATGTCCTTCCTGTCCTTATCAATCCATTTCTTTTCCTTTGTTTCCTTTAATCACAATCATTGGCTTGTAACATACTCTCATCAATGACCTATATAAATATTTCCATTTAAACATTTACTTACTGCAGGAGTGCCTAGAGGAGCCATCCCACATTGAAGGTCAGGAAGGGCGGTGGTGAGGAAATACCCCTCATCCAAGGTAAGGAGCTTTGTGTTTCTTGACTTCCTACTTTTGCATTCCAGTCCCCTATAATGAAAAGCGTGGACTGTGACCAGTGCACTAAGCATGGCCAAGAGGAGCTACCCCACGTCCGAGGTCAGGGGCAGTAGCCGGGAAGACCTCATGCCCAAAGGGTGATGGCCAAGAGGAACTACCCCACGTCCGAGGTCAGGGGCAGTGGCCAAGAGTGCCAGGCTGTGACAGCGCAGGAACAGCCACAAAGAGCTACCCCACATCTGAGGCCAGGGCCGGCGGCTGAGAGGAGCAACCCCAAGTCCAAGGAGCAGTGGCTGTGCAGGCACAGGAGGGCCTAGAGGAGCTATCCCATGTTGAAGGTCGGGAAGGGCGGTGGTGAGGAGATACCCTTCATCCAAGGTAAGGAGCAGCAGCTGCACTTTGCTGGAGCAGCCATGAAGAGATACCCCACACCCAAGGTAAGAGAAACCCAAGTAAGATGGTAGGTGTTGCAAGAGGGCATCAGAGGGCAGACACACTGAAACCATACTCACAGAAAACTAGTCAATCTAATCACACTAGGACCACAGCCTTGTCTAACTCAATGAAACCAAGCCATGCCATGTGTGAGGGCCTAGAGGAGCTATCCCATGTTGAAGGTCGGGAAGGGCGGTGGTGAGGAGATACCCTTCATCCAAGGTAAGGAGCAGCAGCTGCACTTTGCTGGAGCAGCCATGAAGAGATACCCCACACCCAAGGTAAGAGAACCCAAGTAAGATGGTAGGTGTTGCAAGAGGGCATCAGAGGGCAGACACACTGAAACCATACTCACAGAAAACTAGTCAATCTAATCACACTAGGACCACAGCCTTGTCTAACTCAATGAAACCAAGCCATGCCATGTGGGACCACCCAAGACGGGCGGGTCATGGTGGAGAGGCCTGACAGAATGTGGTCCACTGGAGAAGGGAATGGCAAACCACTTCAGTATTCTTGCCTTGAGAACCCCATGAACAGTATGTAAAGGCAAAATGATAGGATATTGAAAGAGGAATTCCCCAGGTCAGTAGGTGCCCAACACACTACTGGAGGTCAGTGGAGAAATAACTCCAGAAAGAATGAAGGGATGGAGCCAAAGCAAAAACAATACCCAGCTGTCGATGTGACTGGTGATAGAAGCAAGGTCCCATTCTGTAAAGAGCAATATTGCATAGGAACCTGGAATGTCAGGTCCATGAATCAAGGCAAATTGGAAGTGGTCAAACAGGAGATGGCAAGAGTGAACGTTGACATTCTAGGAATCAGCGAACTAAAATGGACTGGAATGGGTGAATTTAACTCAGATGACCTTTTTATCTACTACTGCAGGCAGGAATCCCTCAGAAGAAATGCAGTAGCCATCATGGTCAACAAAAGAGTCTGAAATGCAGCACTTGGCTATCTCATCACCGGGGGAATCTCATCACCAGGGGAACCTCATCACCAGGGGAACCTCATCACCAGGGGAATCTCATCACCAGGGGAACCTCATCACCGGGGGATATCTCATCACCAGGGGATGCACCCAGACCTGGGCCACCATGTGATGATGTGGGAGCTTTTCTGGAGCCTCCCTGGCCTCCAACTCTCCGATCTATAACTGGGCTCTTTCTCCTCCACACTGTTAAATAAACGCTTAGACACTTCATTCACCATGGACTGGAGGAGACTCTAATATCTTTTTCTTTCTTTGGATGTGGACTTTTTTTTTTAAGTCTTTATTGAATTTGTTACAATATTGCTTCTGTTTATGTCTTGTTTTTTGGGGGTTTTTTTGTTTTTTTTTTTTTTGGCCATAAGGTATGGAGGGAGTTAGTTCCCAACCAGGGATTGAACATGCATCCCCTGCATTGCAAGGCAAAGCCTTAACCACTGGACAACCAGGGAAATCACTTAGTGGTTTAAGGCTTAGTACCTTTAACCATTGTTGTAGCTGTAGTTTTTTCACTAAGTCATGTCCAACTCTTTGAGACACCATGGACTAGAGCCCACCAGGCTCCACTGTCCGTGGGATTTCCCAGGCAAGAGTACTGGAGTGAGTTGCTACTTCCTTCTCCACGAGATCTTCCTGACCCAAGAATACAACCTGGGCCTCCTGCATTAGCAAGCAGATTCTTTACCACTGAGCCAGCTGCTGCTAAGTCACTTCAGTCGTGTCTGACTCTGTGCAACCCCATAGATGGAAGCCTACCAGGCTCCCCCATCTCTGGGATTCTCCAGGCAAGAACACTGGAGTGGGTTGCCGTTTCCTTCTCCAATGCATGAAAGTGAAAAGTGAAAGTGAAGTCGCTCAGTCATGTCCGACTCTTCGCAACCCCGTGGACTGCAGCCTACCAGGCTCCTCCTTGCCCATGGGATTTTCCAGGCAAGAGTACTGGAGTGGGGTGCCATTGCCTTCTCCAACTGAGCCAGCAGACAAGCCCTATTTTTAAGCATTGCTCTTCTCAAATACGTTTGTATTTGAATTTCTGCTAAAGAAATAAGATTATGTCATTTGTTGTTCAGTCGCTAAGTTGTGTTTAACTCTTTGTGACCCCATGGACTGCAACATGCCAGGCTTCCCTGTACTTCACTATCTCCTATGGTTTGCTCAAATTCAGCTCCATTGAGTTGGCAATGTTATCTGACCATCTCATCTTCTGTTGCCCACTTCTCCTGCCCTCAATATTTCCCAGCATCAGGGTCTTTTCCAATGAGTCTGCTCTTTGCATCAGGTGGCCAATGTATTGGAGCTCTAGCATCAGCCTTTCCAATTCAGAGTTGAATTCCTTTGGATTGACTAGCTTGATCTCCTTGCTGTCCAAGGGACTCTCAAGAGTCTTCTCCAGAACCACAATTTAAAAGCATCAATTCTTCGGTATTCAGCCTCCAGAAATCAGCCAAGCAGTTGAGAGAACACACAAACAGAACTTTAGAAGTTCTGCTGTAAGTACAGGCGGGCACTTAGAACCAGGATCACAGGGAACGGGGGGAGGGGGTGGGAGAGGCAGGGATTTGCAGTTCCATCAAAGACCAGGTGACCCATTTCCTTGCTAAAGTAAATTCAGCTCTTAAGCATGAGTGTGAAACAATATTTACTAAACAAACTGTGTGCCATGGATTGTGCCAACTGATACATGAAATAAAACAATAAAAAGGCCCAGCCTCCATTTCCCAAAAGGAAACAGCTGAACAGGAAGAAAAGGCACGTGTTCAGATAGCTTTGATGCACAGCAGAGTTTGCAGAGCATTCCCAAAATGAGAGTAAAATGGCAAATATGGGAAGGAACATGAATTCCCATTGGGGATGTTCTAATTCATCAAAAAATCTGCTAAATATAGAATTGTGTGTACAGGCAAAGATCACACTTTTTCAAAGAATTCAATTCAGTTCAGTCGCTCAGCTGTGTCCAACTCTTTGTGACCCCGTGGACTGCAGCATGCCAGGCTTCCCTGTCCACCACCAACTCCCAGAGCTTGCTCAAATTCATGTCCATCGAGTCAGTGATGCCATCCAGCCATCTCATCCTCTGTTGTCCCCTTCTCCTCCTGCCTTCAATCTTTCCCTGCATCAAGGTCTTTTTCAATGAATCAGCTCCTCTCATCAGGTGGCCAAAGTAATGGAGCTTCAGCTTCAGCATCAGTCCTTCCAATGAACACTCAGGACTGATCTCCTTTAGGGTGGACTGATCTTCTTTAGGGTGGACTGGTTGGGTCTGCTTGCAGTCCATGAGACTCTCAAGAGTCTTCTCCAACACCACAGTTCAAAAGCATCAGTTCTTCGGTGCTCAGCTTCCTTTATAGTCCAACTCTCATTAGTGGAGGTGATGGAATTCCAGTTGAGCTATTTCAAATCCTGAAAGATGATGATGTGAAAGTGCTGCACTCAATATGCTGGCAAATTTGGAAAACTCAGCAGTGGCCACAGGACTGGAAAAGGTCACTTTTCATTCCAATTCCAAAGAAAGGCAATACAAAGAATGCTCAAACTACCGCGAATTGCACTCATCTCATATGCTAGTAAAGTAATGCTCAAAATTATCCAAGCCAGACTTCAGAAATACATGAACCGTGAACTTCCTGATGTTCAACCTGGTTTTAGAAAAGGCAGAGGAACCAGAGATCAAATTGCCAACACCCGCTGGATCATGGAAAAAGAAAAAGAGTTCCAGAAAAACATCTATTTCTGCTTTATTGACTATGCCAAAGCCTTTGACTGTGTGGATCACAATAAAAATTCTGAAAGAGATGGGCATACCAGACCACCCGACCTGTCTCTTGAGAAATCTGTATGCAGGCCAGGAAGCAACAGTAGAACTCGACATGGAAAAACAGACTGGTTCCAAATAGGGAAAGGAGAACGTCAAGGCTGTATATTGTCACCCTGCTTATTTGCACTTCTATGCACAATACATCCAGTATGCTGGACTGGAAGAAGCACAAGCTGGAATCAAGATTGCTGGGAGAAATATCATTAACCTCAGATATGCAGATGACACCACCCTTATGGCAGAAAGTGAAGAGGAACTAAAAAGCCTGTTGATGAAAGTGAAAGAGGAAAGTGGAAAAGTTGGCTTAAAGCTCAACATTCAGAAAACGAAGATCATGGCATCTGGTTCCATCAGTTCATGGGAAATAGATAGGGAAACAGTGGAAACAGTGTCAGATTTTATTTTCTTGGGCTCCAAAATCACTGCAGATGGTGACTGCAGCCATGAAATTAAAAGATGCTTACTCCTTGGAAGAAAAGTTATGACCAACCTAGATAGCATATTCAAAAGCAGAGACATTACTTTTCCGACTAAGGTCCGTCTAGTCAAGGCTATTGTTTTTCCAGTGTCATGTATGGATGTGAGATTTGAACTGTGAAGAAGGCTGAGCACCGAAGAGTTGATGCTTTTGAACTGTGGTGTTGGAGAAGACTCTTGAGAGTCCTTTGGACTACAAGGAGATCTAACCAGTCCATTCTGAAGGAGATCAACCCTGGGATTTCTTTGGAAGGAATGATGCTAAAGTTGAAACTCCAGTACTTTGCCCACCTCATGCAAAGAGTTGACTCATCGGAAAAGACTTTGATGCTGGAAGCGATCGGGGGCAGGAAGAGAAGGGGACAACAGAGGATGAGATGGCTGGATGGCATCACTTACTCAATGGACATGAATCTGACTGAACTCCGGGAGTTGGTGATGGACAGGGAGGCCTGGTGTGCTGCGATTCATGGGGTCGCAAAGAGTCGGACATGACTGAGCTACTGAACTGAACTGAAGAATATCAGTGAAACTACTACCTTATTAAAATTAAAATATATCTTTGACAAAAACTTATATCTACTGTTTGGTTTTCTTCCTTCCTCTCATTGAAAATGAGACAAGAACTATCCTGTTTCTCAAATGGGCTGAAGGAAATTTCCTCACAGCCCTGTCCAATATCATGGTTGTGAACATTTGAGCTGATGGCAACTTCACAGGTTTTTGGATTTTTCCTTCCTGACATTGTAGATTTTGATTTGTAACATCAGTCAGTACAATCTTTGAGAAGGTTTTATTAAGCCTATAACAAAATTTAGTAAATTTAAATTGCCTAAAGTTTGAATTGAATCTATAACTTCTATTAGTATATCCATATTTATTAATTCAAACTGAAGTAAAATTATGTTCTTCCCTTAGTGGCTTTAATATCATCAGAAGTATTCACAGGGGATCCTTAAGATTTAATCAACATATATTAGCACACTTTTACAATTATCACTTTTTTGTTTATTATTATCATTTGTATGTAAGCTTTATGCTCTGCCGGATTTCCTGGTGGCTTAGACAGTAAAGAATCTGCCCGCAATGCAGGAAACCCAGGTTTGATCCCTGGTGGGGAAGATCCCGTGGAGAAAGAAATGACTACCCACTCCAGTATTCTTGCCTTGAAGACTTAGATGGACAGAAAAGCCTGATGAGCTAGAGACCATAGAGTCACAAAGAGTTGGATGCGATTGAGTGATTAACACACACACACACACATACACACAAACACCTGTTCTTCAAATGACTTGAGGAACATGTAAAATCTGATTCTTATTATAGGTAAGGAAGCAGTAGGGTGATGGGCGTGGAATACAAAGAGAATTTCTGTCTTATGCAGAGGAACTACTTCTGACAATATCAGTACAGGCTTTTCCGGCAAAGCAGAAACAGTTTTACTAGACAGGTGAAAATCAAGCTAATCCAGCGGCCTGATGAGGTTTTGGAGTCTAGATGTAGAGTCAACAGAGTAACTTCAATTATTACAGTTCTACTTCTCAGAATTCCACTTTCCCATCAATGTCCTAAATTTCAACTAGTGGATTTTGTGGGCTGAAAATACAATCTTGGTTGTAATTCAGTAACTAAGAGAGCAGATTTGATGTCTGAACTTTAGTAACTTATGAAGATATGAGTTTTTAAAGCCTTCATAAAATTTCTGTTTTCCTGACTATGCATTTAGACAAGAACTTAAACCTCCTTGCTTGACAATGCTTAAAACAAACAAACAAACTCTGTAGTGCAGTTAGAGCATCCAAACCTATTTCTGACATCTTTTTATCCCACATGACTTCCATTAACATCTAAAATAGTAGTTAGCCAGTCTGCCAAAGCGAATTCTGCGACAGGCATTTCAATGTAGGTGAGCACCAGTGATAATATAAATTGGCAGCTGGTGCCAGAATCCCATTTTCCAGTGGTAACAAACCTTTTGTACAGCAAAGGAAACAACCAACAAAATGAAACGACCACCAAGGAAATGGCCACCCACTCCAGTATTCTTGCTTGGGAAATCCCATGGACAGAGGAGCTTGGTAGGCTACAGTCCATGGGGTGTCAAAAGAGTTGGATACAACTTAGTGGCTAAATGCAACAATTTGGAAACCATGTATCTGATATGGATGAATATCCAAAGTATATGAGAAACTCACACAATCAATAGCAAAACAAATAAAACACCCAGTTACAAATTGGGCAAGGACTTGGGTAGATCAGTAGACATTCCTCCAAAAAAAGAAATACAAATGGACAATATACATGAAAAGGTGTTCAACATTGCTAACTATCATGAGATTACAAATCAAAACCACAGTGAAATATGATCTCATACCTGTTAGAATGGCTATCATCAAAATGACAAAAGATAAATGTTGGTGAGTATGTGGGGAAACTGGATCTGTTATACACTGTAGGTGGGAATGTAAAATGATGCAGCTGCTATGGAAAATATTATGAAGTATTCAAAAAAATTAAAAGTAAAATTATCATATGATCCAGCAATCTCATTTCTGGATATATCCAAAAGAGTTGAAATCCTTATGTTGAAGTGTATTTGTTCCCCCATATTTATTGAAGCATTATCTACAATGGCCAAGATATGGAAACAGCCTAAATATTCATCAATGGATGAATGGATAAAGAAAATACTGTACACAATGGGATATTACTCAACCCTGAAAAAGAAGGAAGTCTTGCCATATGCAACAACTTGGATAGAATTGGAGACTATTAGGCTAAGCATAATCCAGTAGTATTGCATGATTTTATTTCTATAAGATAGCTGAAAGAGTCAAACTCATACAAGCAAAGTAGCATGGTGGTTGGCCAGGGGGTGAGGGAAGTCACTCAAGATAAATAAGTTCTAGAGATCTGATGTACATTATAGTACCTATAGTTAACAATTACATACTGAATACTTAAAACTTTATTAAGAGGGCAGATGTCATATTCAGTGTTCTTACCACAAGAAAAGGGGGATGGAAGAAATTTTAGTAGGCAATAGATATACATTTATTAACTTGATATTGGTGATAGTTTCATGGCTATATGCATATCTCCAAATTCATCAAAGTGTAAACATTAAATATGTCCTGCTGTTATACATAAAAGAAAATACCTTTCAAAAAAAGGTTTTTTAAAAGATAAAAAGCCCTTAAAACAAATAGGGCATATAGCCTGCCCCAAAATCCCATCTTAGAATTATTGTCACTTTTTGCTTGCTGTTGCTTTTTGAAAATCTCTTTAGTGCAGTGAAAACATCCAAATCTATCTCTGACATCCTTGCATCCCCTGTGATCTCCATTAACATATAAAACAGCAAGAAGTAATACTTTATCCACTTTTGATTATTAGAATTATGCCAAACACAATATTGATTTTGTCCAAAATTATAGGACATGGAGCTAATCTTGAGAACACATCCAGGAAAAAAATGAGTTTGGTAATATTCTACAAAATTTAAAGCAATCAGGTTGCATTCTGTAATATTTTAAAATGTCAATATCATGAAAAATTTAAAAAGTGCAAAAGAACCACTCCAGTTTAAAGGAGACTGAAGAGATAGGAAAACTAAATTCAGTGTACACTCTCAAACTGAGTTGGATAATCAAGTGAGCCAGCGTTTTAAAAAAGACATCATTGAGTACTTGACAAAAATGAATAATATTAGTGAATTATATAAATAATGGGTTCTCCAGGTGGTGCAGTGGTTAAAAAAAAAAAAAAAAGGTGCCTGCCAGTGCAGGATATGCAAGAGATCTGGATTCTATCCCTGGGTTGAGAAGATTCCCTGGAAGAGGAAATGGCAGCCCATTCCAGTATTCTTGCCTGGAAAATCCCAAGGACAGAGGAGCCTGGTGGCCTACAGTCCATGGGGTTGCAAAAAGTTGGATAAAACTGAGCACCAATGCACACATATAAATAATAATAATAAATGTTAAATTTGCTGAATTAGAAAATTGTACTGTAGTTATGCAATTAACTAGTTTTGTTCAGGAAACACTCACTGAATTTTTGGAGTAAAAATTACATCTGCAACATTCTCAAATAATTTGCCAAAAATTACATATGAATGTGTATGTTTATGCATGTAATATATAAACAGATGTATGTCTTCTGTTATATTTATATGTGTGGGGAGTATTTACATTGCTTTAGCTTCAGACTTTGGGAGGCTGAGTAGCTGAATGCTTATTTCTATATAGAATATCTATATACATGTGCACAGGTGTGCACACACACTGACACCCACAGAATATGATGCAAATGTGTCAAAATGCAAACATTCAGTGAAGCTATTTGAGGAAGATGTGGGGAATTTTATTCAATGCTTACACATTTTCTATAATTTTTATGTTATCAAAATGAAAAGTAAAAAAAAAAAAAAGTTCCTATTAAACTTATGCTTACATGTTCATAGAACATGTAATAGTCTCAGCATTGTTTAAGAAAGGGCTTCCCTGATGGCTCAGTGGTAAAGAATCTGCCTGCAATGCAAAAGATGTTTGGCATCCCTGGGTTGGGAAGATCTCCTGGAGAAAGAAAAGACAACCCACTCCAGTATTCTAGCTTAGGAATCCCATGGAAAGAGGAGCCTGGTGGGTTACAATCCATGGCGTCGCAAAAGAGTCAGACATGATTTAGCGACAGAATTTCACCATTTAAAAAACTGTTTAAGGAAATGCTTTTCAAGGAAGGTGTCTATGAAGTAGAAATCATTTGGGGGCTAAAAAATGCAGGATGATTTGGAAGTGCTGTCAGCCCTGGGAGAGAGACCAAATGGCGCAACAGGATTCTTACCAACAAGGGTTTGGGAGGCTGCCAGTCTGTCAGCATTGCTTTGCTCCAGTGCAGCTCTACAAGCCTGAGCGTATACAAAGGCTGGTTAACAGCAGGAGATGACCTACAGGAATGGCTGGCAGCAACTGTAACATACAACCTCGGACTATGTGACACAAATGGAAATGCCTGTAAAACAGCATTAGCCAAGTGACCAGGTTAGTGAATGACAGTCAGATAGCAGGTGGCTGGGTTTGGGCAAAACGAAGACATCAGGAAATCTCGAGATGAAAAGAGAAGAGCAGAAATAATCACAATTTTTACATGGACATAGAGATGAAAGAATGAGAGAAAGCAGATTAAACAGTTTAGCCTACTTTTCCAATTCATTAAGTGCATCATCACCAGAATACTGTTGAACCAGAGACAGAAAATATGAATTTATAAATGTAAAATGCACTCTAATGGGTAAATTATAAATTTCATTGAAGCCTAACACTTTAAACCTAAAAATATTGGCAATCAGAAGGCTATCTTTGGCAGTAAGGAAAAACAATGGAGATCACAGAAAAGATGCTAGCAGTTAGATTCTAAAAGATTGATGGGCAATCTTGTTAGGTTCCAAAGTAAGAAAGTGCATTCAAGGAAGAAAAAAAGGTAAGTTTTGAGACTTACAATCAAAACAAATCAAGGTGCACCTAAAGAATCTCTTCTAGTTTAGTAAGCTTGTGGAAAAAAGAAGAAAAAGATTGAAAAATAGTTGTTTCTGTAAGGATCATGGTAAACTTGCATGTATACGTGTGTAGTTGCTTCAGTCGTGTGTGACTCTTTTTGGCCACAACTCTATGGACTGCAGCCCATCAAGTGCTTCTGTCCAGTTGGATTCTCCAGGCAAGAATACTGGAATGGGTTTCCATGCCCTGCTCCAGGGGATCTTCCCGACCCAGGGATTGAACTATTGTCTGCCCTCATCTCCTGCCTTGCAGCTGGATTCTTTAACCACTGAGCCACCTGGGAAGCCCCATGGTGGATTTACCTACTACCAAAGAAAATGTCAGCCTGTAGCAAGTGGTATGTTGCAGAAGAATATATAAAAAAACATAAATATATATATATATAATATATATATAAGAATATAAAAAATATAAAAAGAATATAAGAAGATTATAAGGATAATTGGTGGCTATACAGAGACTATTTCACAGAAAAATCTATATCATAGATCTGTGACCAAAAGGAGTTCAGTCCTCTTTAATGGCTCACCTGATTGGGCTAGGCTCATACAAGGTAATAACCCTGTCTAAAATCAACTGATTTAAGACCTTAACTGCATCTGCAAAATCTCTTCACAGGAGCACCTAGGTTAGTGTTCCATTGATTAACTGGAGAAGGTTTATGTACTAAGGAGTGAGGATCTGGAGTTAAATTTGATTAAATTATGTCTATCTCAAAATTCATTTGTTGAAGTCCTAGTCCTCAGTCCTTCAGAATGTGATCTTATATGGAAATAGGGTTATTTGTAGATGAAATTAGTTAAGATGAGGTCATATGACCCCATAGACTGTAGCCCACCAAGCTCTTCTGTCCATGGAATTCTCCAGGCAAGAATATTGGAGTGAGTTGCCATTCCCTTCTCCAAGGGATCTTCCCAACTTAGGGATTGAACCTGGTTTCTCTGCACTTCAGGGAGATTCTTTATCATCTGAGCCACCAGGGAAGCCCATGAAAGTAGCATAGTCCTCTAATTCAATACAGTTAATGTCTGTAAAAGAGAGAGAAATTTGAATACAGGCATGAACACGAGGAAGACACTACGTGAATATGAATATGGCTGCCTACAAGTCAAGGAAAGAAGTTTCAAACGGAGCGCTTCTCACAGCCATCAGAAGAAACCAACCCTACTAACACCATGATTTCAGACTTCTAGACCCATGAGAAAATTAATCTCTGCTCTTTAAGCTACTCAGTCTATAGAACTTTCTTACTTCAGTCTTATCAAGTTAAGGCAGAGGACATATTTAAATTCTGCCTACCACCAACGATTTTTAAATTATTGTAAATTCTTCCACCACAGTATATTTACATGCAGTTTCCTTTCTCTGCTTTATTCTTCTTCTCATCAGGATACACACTGTCTTGTGAAAATAATTTATCAGAGGAGATTTTAAAAAATCTGTTCCAGGCTAGGTTAGGCCTGCTTACTATATATGACCATAAATTCAAGTACCTGTACTTCATGGCAGTAAACAGTACTGCAATTTTACATTTACTTTGTGTGACTATTTTAATGTCTTTCTACTCCAGTACAATATATATTTCATGAAGCTGGTGAAAGTATCTATTTTATTATGCTAAATTTTTTTGGTTCTAACAGTACCTGATACTCAGTGATGCTTAATAAATATTTGATAAATATTAAATTATTATTGGCTAAAAATAAATGAATAAAACCTAATTAATCAATCAGATGGACAATTTATGAAGAAGAACTGGGTTAACATGATACTGACTTATGCTTTTGAATCTTAATTTGAGGTACTTATGAAATATAGTGATAGCTATAAATTAAAGAGTTGAGAAGATTCAGGTCAATAATTTGGAGACAATATACATGGTTTGCTTTCAAATATGACAAAAAATTTTTTAGAAAGACACAAAAAGTTAAAATTGAAAAACACAGGCTGGATATTTCTCTTATATTTGCAGATAGCAGGTTATTGATGAGCTTAATAATAAAGAATTTACAAAAGTTGTAGGAACAGAAAAGTGAAACTGTAAGTGTGCCAACTATTTTTGATCTCATGGACTATAGAGTCTGTGGAATTCTCCAGGCCAGAATACTGGAGTGGGTAGCAGTTCCCTTCTCAAGGGGATTTTCCCAGCCTAGTCATCAAACCCAGGTCTCCTGCATTGCAGGCGATTCTCTACCAGCTGATCTCTGAGGGAAGCCCCAGAAAGAAGAAATGTAAATCTAAAATAAGGAAATCAAACTTCCAATAACTTAAAGAAAAAAATGTGGCTTGTTGGTGCACATGAATTTTTAAATAAGGTTATTTTTTAATTGAGATATAAGTGACATATAATATTAAGTTTCAGGTGTACAATATAATAATTCAATGTGTATATGTGTGAAATCACCACCACAATAAGTCTAGTCAATGTTCATGGCCACATACTTGCAAAATATACTCACTTTTTTTGTAATGAACATTTTAAGATCTATTCTCTCAGAAATTTTCAAATATAAAGTACAGCATTATTAACCACAGTCAACATGTTGTACATTACATCTCCATATCATATTTGGCTGTGGTGATAGAGAAGACTTTTGAGAGTCCCTTGGACTGCAAAGAGATCCAACCAGTCTATCCTAAAGGAAATCAGTCCTGAATATTCATTGGAAGGACTGATGCTGAAGCTGAAGCTCCAATACTTTGGTCATCTGTGTGAAGAACTGACTCACTGGAAAAGTCTCTGATGCTGAGAAAGATTAAAGGCAGGAGGAAAAGGGGATGACAGAGGATGAGATGGTTGGATGGCATCACTGACTCAATAGACATGAGTTTGAGCAGGCTCCAGGAGTTGGTGATGGATGGGGAAGCCCGCTGTACTGCAGTCTGTGGGGTCGCAGAATCAGACAGGATTGAGACTGGACTGAACTGTTCGTGTCTAAATTATAACCAGACTTTGGTACCTTTTGACCCACTTCAGCCATTTTGTCCACTTCGCATCCTGTGTCTCTGGCAACCAACAACTTATTCTCTGTATTTATGACAGTAATTTTTGTTTGCTTTTAAGTTCCACATATAAGTGAGATCATATAGTATTCTGTGTTTCTCTGTCTGACTTATTTCACTAAACATAATACCCTCAACGTCCATCCATGTTCTCTCAAACTGCAAGATTTCATTCTTTTCTATGATTGAATAATGCACACATACACGCACACACACACACACACACACACACACACACGTGGGCTTCCCAGGCGGTAAAGAATCTAGCTTCCAGTGTAGGAAACATGGTTTTGATCCTTGGGAAGATCCCCTGGAGAATTAAATGGCAATCCACTCCAGTGTTCTTGCCTGGGAAATCCCATGGACAGAGGAGCCTGGTGGGCTACAGTCCATGGGGTCTCAAAAGAGTTGGACACATCTTAGTGACTAAACAACAACAACAACTAATATATATATGTACATATTTCTCTCTCTCTAGGTATAAATATATAAATATATGGAGAAGGCACTAGCGACCCACTCCAGTACTCTTGTCTGGAAAAATCTCATGGATGGAGGAACCTGGTAGGCTGCAGTCCATGGGGTCACAAAGAGTCGGACATGACTGAGCGACTTCACTTTCACTTTTCAATTTCATGCATTGGAGAAGGAAATGGCAACCCACTCCAGTGTTCTTGCCTGGAGAATCCCAGGGACAGGGGAGCCTGGTGGGCTGCCATCTATGGGGTTGACAGAGTCGGACACGACTGAAGCGACTTAAAGGCAGGAGGAAATGGGTATGACAGAGGATGAGATGGTTGGATGACATCACAGACTTGTTGGACATGAATTTGAGCAAGTTCTAGGAGTTATTGATGGACAGGGAAGCCTGGCATGCTGCAGTCCATGGGGTCACAGAGTCAGACACAACTGAGCGACTGAACTGATACTGATATATATAAACACACACATGTATATCACATTTTCTTTACTCATCCATCGATGGACATGGACATTTAGATAGGTTGTTTTCAAATCTTGGCAACTTTTTAATAGTCATATACTGTATCCATGAGAAAAACAGATCCCTGAATGCCCTGCTCTCAAATCAGTTTGCCTCTTCCTTCCTTTGAGAGCTCAGCAGGGCAACGTCTCCTATAAGCTTGAAGATGTCATTATCCTGGTATGTTAACAACCTACTCCCCCAAAGGGGAAGCCACTAATAGTTTTACAGCTGTCTTCAAAGTAAAAGCACATACCTGGGATTAAAGATGGGTCTACAATAGGCTATCGCAGGAACAGAAATGTTACAATTATTTAGTTACTAAATTTCAGGTGTTTTGTTCTTAGCGTAATCTGCCTGAAATATTACTTTAGTCTGCTTTTTCCTATCTATCTAATCTTTCAAAATTTATTTTCATCATGTAAAATAAATTATGTTATTTGTGAAATAATAGTAATTAAAATAAATCATAAATATTTACAAAATTAGTATTTATAAAATAAATAAATTATAAACCAATATTTCTCAACCTCCCTCAGTCTTCTTAAGACGCTATGTCTTAGTATTGTTAAGAATGTGGCTGACTGAAAACTGGGGACTGTCTCTTTTGGCAGGCAAGTTTTTCTGATTTACTTTAATTAACAAAATCTAATTACTCTGTACTTTTGGCATATAATCTGAAAGTAATTAAATATCCAGTGGCATTGCTAAAATGATTTTCATCTCTATGTGAAAAAAGTTTCTAAGCGGTTACAACCATAAATTGAAAATAGAATGATATTGAAAACTGCTGCATATTAGTAATAAGAAATATTTATCCATGAAAATACAATCTAACTGAAAAAAAGTGTTATTCAACTAATTTAGATACATATCCAAAATTTTTTTAGTTATTATGCTTAATTAAAATTTGTACCATATATATTTTCAATTGAATAACATTTATGATTTTAATGATAAAATTAACCAGGTATGGGGGCAAATAAGCACAAAGCCTAGTCACAAGAACTTGAAGGTCTCAATTTAAGTTTACATATGTGTTTGAACTGTGAGACAAAAATGATAGTGTTTAATAAGGGCTTTCAGAAATAACAGGAGAGATCAATCAATCCTAAAGGAAATAAGTCCTGAATATTCTTTGAAAGGACTGATGCTGAAGCTGAAGCTCCAATACTTTGGCCACCTGATGCAAAGAGCCAACTCACTGGAACAAGATCCTGATGATGGTCACTGGAACAAGATCCTGATGATGGAAGATTGAAGGCAGGAGAAGGGCATAACAGACAAGGAGATGGTTGGATGGCATCATCGACTCAATGGACATGAGTTTGGGCAAACTCTGGGAGACAGTGAAGGATAGGATGCCTGGCATGTTGCAGTCTGTGGTGTTGCAAAGAGTAGGACACAACTGAGCAACTGAGCAATGAACTTTAGAATAAAGAATAAAATTCTGTGGGGGAAGTGAAATATATTAAATTGAAGGAGTAAAAAGAAAACTGTGACTTTTCCTTTGTTTTCCTACATCTTTTCCATGATTTTTAAAAAATGGGTGATAGTGTTTGGTTCCATTAATTTTATTTTTAAAAATGATTTTTTAAAATAAACTTGGTTTAAGATATCAATATTTACATATATTTTCATAGAAATTATATCATTTTAAGTATGTAAATATTATAAAATAATTTTTGTATCCATTTTAAAATGCTTGAGAAGAACAGAAAATTTCTTTATTTTTTCCCAAATCTGGTTCAGCAGAGCATATATTGCTTATTTCTCTGAGATAAATAATTTTAAAGTCATTCTATCCTCTGAGTCTTCAGGATCACATCACTGTTTTGTTCTGTGGTATTTTCTCCTCATAGCCTTTGTTTGTTATTTTAAGTTAAGTTGACTCATACTTAAGTGCAGAGAAACTAATGAAGCCCTACCCAGTGTTAGTCAGTGTACAAAATGTATATGTTACACTGGTGCTCGTTTATTCTAACTACTTTGCTTATGTCAGAGTATTTAAATGATGAGGTTGATCTGAGCATGCTTGATCTCCCTTCTCACCTTTTCTGATGTGGTGGCTTCAGAATGAAGTGAATTCCCTCTTAGCCACATTCAACTAATATTCTGAACTTCCAATCCAAGAGGACAAGAAGAGTTAGTAATACAATCTTCAGCATGCGGTGTTACCACAGATGTTTCTGATTTTTACATTTTAATCTTGAAGACTGTCATTCCATTTGTATCAGTAGCCTCCCTCAGGCTGGCCTTCTAGTCCATCTTCCCAAGTTTTTGGAAATTTTAGGAGAGAGTTCAGTTCAGCTCAGTCACTCAGTCCTGTCTGACTCATTGTGACCCCCATGGACTGCAGCACATCAGGCTTCCCTGTCCAATACCAACCCCTGGAGCCTGCTCAAATTCATGTCCATTGTATTGGTGATGCCATCCAACCATCTCACCCTCTGTCATCCCCTTCTCCTGCCTTCAGTCTTTCCCAGCCTTATGAGTTTTTCCAATGAGTTACTTCTTCGCATCAGGTGGGCAAAGTATTGGAGCTTCAGCCTAAGTCCTTCCAATGAATATTCAGGACTGATTTCCTTTAGGATTGACTGGTTTGATCTCTTTGGAATGCAAGGGATGCTCAAAAATCTTCTTCAACACCACAGTTCAAAAGCATCAATTATTCAGTGCTAAGCTTTCTTTATGGTCCAACTCTCACATCCATACATGACTACTGGAAAAACCATAGCTTTGTCTAGAAAGACCTTTATCAACAAAGTAATGTCTCTGCTTTTAATATACTGTCTAGGTTGCTCATAGCTTTTCTCCAAGGAGTAAGCATCTTTTAGTTTCGTGGCAGCAGTCATGAGAAACAGTAGTTGTAAATAAAAGTTTGGCCAAGTAAAAACACATAAAATCCCTTCAAGAGAGGTGACTATCAACATTTCTCTTCTTTGATGTACTGTAGCTAAATTAGGCAACCCAAGACCAATCCTACAATCATTGCCATTTCATTCATTTAATGATCTTTGAATTTAAAGTATCTAGGCATTTTCACTTTTATGCATTGGAGAAGGAAATGGCAACCCACTCCAGTGTTCTTGCCTGGAGAATCCCAGGGACCGGGGAGCCTGCTGGGCTGCAGGGTTGCACAGCGTCAGACAAGACTGAAGCAACTTAGCAGCAGCAGCAGGCATAATATTCACTCTCAGTTTCCTTTTGGTGGATTATCTGTCTTTATTCATATGTTTAGCTAGATTTACATTCTCAAAATTCTTGTTTGGACCTTTAAGAAGTCTCACTTTGTTGAACTGAAACCCACAAAATAAAGACAAAAATCATTTATTTTATCATTATAAGAAACCTGTTGTTAGATTAAATTAAATATAAGCATTTTCCACTCTGGCTCCATTGGCTTTATATATAGTGAAAATAACTTTGAGAATCTGTAAATTAATTATTTTTGTAACTTTGTTGTTAGTGCTATAATTTTATATGTATTCTGTTTTTCATGGGTATTTTGAGGGTATCTGGAGAAGAGGTAGGGATTTTCATTATGTCCATTTTAATCTAAATGTTCCATTTCATATTTTAAAATATTGCTTGTATTTGACTGTACATTAGATTCACATGTAGAATGTTCACATGACAGGAGTACAGCAAAGCCACTTAGCCAAGAGTCATGGGAGTGGGGCCCTGACACTGACATTTTAATACATTTCCACAGGTGATTATAATGTACAGCCAAGTTTAAAAAATCATGGTTTTTAAGAATAAAGATTTTTGAAGATCTGGTCTTAATATAGGCTTCTTTAATAGAAATATCATAGGTAAAAATACATTGAAATAGAAAGCAAAAGGAATTTCATTGAAAATCAATGAAATTTTTTTTTCAAACTTCAGTGAAAAGTTCCCATTCTCTAAGATCCTGAACAAAAAAAAAGAACAAAGAAATATATTTCTGAAAGTTAATTATAAAGCCATTTTGAATCTAACACTGTATATATTAAAATTATCTTGCTCTATTTTAAACAAAAACCTAAGCAATTTTAGTTTAAATTACTTTATTTTATAAATCACTGTAGACATCTTAAGTATATCATTGGTAGCTCAGACAGTAAAGAGTCTGCCTGCAATGCAGGAGACCCAGGTTTGATCTCTGGGTCAGGAAGATCCCCTGAAGAAGGGAATGGGCTACCTATTCTAGAATTCTTGCCTATAGAACTCCATGGACCAGAGGAGCCTGGCAGGCCTACAGTCCATGGGATAACAAAGAGTTGGACACAACTGAGCAACTAACACATAGACATTTTAATGAGATTTTAAATATTTTCAAATATTTTTCTGTTTAGAGTGGTAGATTAATTTATACATTATATATTTGACTTTTATACTATATATGTATAATTTCCATTTTTGTAACATTATTCTCAACTCTTAAATATTTCAGTTTTGTATGCTATAGCTACATTGACGCTTACATTAAATAAACACTGGAAAGACCAAAACTGTCACTTACTACCAAAATGACAATCAAAATACAATTCAGCCTGATTATAATCAAAATTGCTTGTATGAATTATGTTTCTTAAGCTATAAATGATGTCTCAATTAAGACTGAATTAAGTGAAAAATGACCATATATTCCACTTTGTCCAGGGAAGTCCTGGGTTGTATCTGTTATCCTAGGTTTTAAAGAAGGGCTATGTCTTAACGCTTTCACTCACAAAAAATGTACCAATTTGAGTGATGGTATCTTAATGACTAGCAAATAAAATTCTCAGAATCACTCCATTCTGCTCTACTTTATAGTCAGACTCTTTTCTGTGTTCCTTCAGGAACATAATAAACTAAACCTTTCCATTTTTGTGTTGTTGCTCTGTCACTTGGTCATGTCTGACTCTTTCCAACCCAATGGACTGCAGCATGCCAGGCTTCCCTGTCATTCACCTACTTCCAGAGTTTGCTCAAACTCATGTCCATTTAGTCGATGATGCTATCTGACCATCTCATCCTCTGTTGCTCCCTCCTCCTCCTGCCCTCAATCTTTTCCAGCATCAGGGTCTTGTTCCAATGAGTTGATGCTTTGCATCAGGTGGCCAAATTATTGGAGCTTCAGCTTTAGCATCAGTCCTTCCAATGGATATTCAGGATTGATTTCCTTTAGAATTGACTGGTTTAAATTCCTTGGCCCAAAGGACTGTCAATAGTCTTCAGTGCAATTCAAAAACATTAATTCTTGGGCACTCAGCCTTCTTTATGCTCCAACTCTCACATCCATACAAGACTACTGGAAAAAGCATAGCTTTGACTATATGGACCTTTGTTGGCAAAGTGATGTCTCTGCTTTTAATACACTATCTAGATTTGTCAGAGTTTTTTTTTTTTTTTTTTTTTCCAAGGAAAAAGTGTCTTTTAATTTCATGGCTGCAGTCACCATCCACAGTGATTTTAGAGTCCAAGTAAATATAGTCTGTTACTGTTTCCATTGTTTCCCCATCTAGTGTTTATGAAATGATGGCACAAAATGCCATGAACTTCAGTTTTTGAACGTTGAGTTTTTAAGCCAGTCTTTTTACTCTCCTCTTTCACCTTCATTAAAAGGCTCTCTAGTTTCTCTTTACTTTCTGCTATTAGCATGGTCAGAGAATGAAATGGTAACCCACTTCAGTACTCTTGCCTGGAAACTCCCATGGACAGAGGAGCCTGGTAGGCTGCAGTCCATGGGGTTGCTAAGGGTCGGACACGACTGAGCGACTTCACTTTCATTTTTCACTTTCATGCATTGGAGAAGGAAATGGCAACCCACTCCAGTGTTCTTGCCTGGAGAATCCCAGGAACGGGGGAGCCTGGTGGGCTACTGTCTATGGGGTCGCACAGATCCTGACACGATGAAGCGACTCAGCAGCAGCAGCAGCAGCATTAGCAGCATCTTCATCTGCATATCTGAAATTACTGATATTCCTCTGGCAATCTTGATTCCAGCTTGTGATTTGTTAAACCCAGCATTTTGTATGATGCACTCTGCTCATAAGCAAGGGACTGAACAAAACATGCCTCTGTTAAAGTTAGCATTAATGTTAACTTGTTTCTTCTGAAAGTAGGAAAGCATGTGCTTAAGCAAAAGTGTATTTGTTCTTTTTGAAACTATTGCCATGTGCATCTGCTCTCCTCTCACCTGGTAATACTGTCTGCAAACCTCTGCCCCATTAAACTTATGAAGGTAGACATATTGAGGGAGATAAATAGCCACAAAGGAAACCATATTTAATTTGTAAATACGCTGAGGACCTATGAGCTATTAAAACTTCAGATGTATTTACACAGAAAATTGGCATGTTAAATCTTCAAAATAATTCTCTGGATGGAAGTCTAATTTCTAAAAATAGAAAACCAAAATTTTCTTTTGTTAAAAAAAAGTTATCTTACATTCCTAGGAATTTATCCTATTATCCCCGAAATTTAGTTATTTGAATGCCTAACTTGTTCAGCTTCTACTGTCTTTTGTATAATTCTAATTCTTTTACCAAAAGAAATAGATTCTTTATCACAAGCTCAGCCAGAATCAAGATAAATGTATACAACTCGTCTGTTTTTAACACAATTTTTCCTTGAATCATTGCAAATGTATCTAATTAATATCACCGATTGTCCTTATTTTAACCAGGAAACCAGAAATAAGCTTGGATTTTTATTTGATCTAGAGTTATATATAAATTCTGTTGTTAATTCAAAACAGAAATTAAATTTTAAGTGTTAAAATATGAAATAGACATGATACAAGGTAAAACTTTATGGAAGAAAAAATAATTATATTGCTGATTACTGTAAATCATCTCCTATTTGATGACATATACTAAATGATATACATAATGATTATTTTGAGTTGGTTATTTTTAAGAAAGCCTAGATAAAAGGCTTCCCTGGTGGCTCTGATGGTAAAGGATCTGTCTGCAAGGCAAGAGACTCAGATTCAGCCCCTGGGTTGGGAAGATCCCTTGGAGAAGGTAACAGCAACCCACTCCATTATTCTTGCCCAGATAATTCCAAGGACAGAGGCGCCTGGAAGGCTACAGTCCGTAGGGGTCACAAAAAATCCTATAGGACTGAATGACTAACACTACCACTTCCAGACATAAGAAAAGCTCTGAAAGACAAAAAGAAGTTATCATTTTGTAAGAGACATTTACTCTTTTTTTAATATTTATTTTTACTTTATTTTACTTTACATTACTGTATTGGTTTTTGCCATACATTGACATGAATCTGTCTCGGGTGTACATGAGTTCCCAATCCTGAATCCCCCCCCACCACCACCTCCCACCCCTTATCAACTCTCTAGATCATCCCTGTGCATCAGTCCCAAGCATCCTGCATCCTGTATCGAACATAGACTGGCGATTCGTTTCTTACATGATAGGAAACATGTTTCAGTGCCATTCTACCAAATCATCCCACCCTCTCTTCCCTCAGAGTCCAAAAGTCCGTTCTATACATCTGTGTTTCTTTTGCTGTCTCACATACAGGGTTATCATTACCATGTTTCTAAATTCCATATATGTGTGTTAGTAAACTGTATTGGTGTTTTTCTTTCTGGCTTACTTCACTCTGTATAATCGGCTCCAGTTTCATCTATCTCATTAGTACTGATTCAAATTTATTCTTTTTAATGGCTGAGTAATACTCCATTGTGTATATGTACCACAGCTTTCTTATCCATTCATCTGCTGATGGACATCTAGGTTGTTTCCATGTCCTGGCTATTATAAACAGTGCTGCAATGAACATTGGGGTACACGTGTCTCTTTCAGTTCTGGTTTCCTCGGTGTGTATGCCCAGCAGTGGGATTGCTGGATCATATGGCAGTTCTATTTGCAATTTTTTAAGGAATCTCCACACTGTTTCCCATAGTGGCTGCACTAGTTTGCATTCCCACAACAGTGTAAGAGAGTTCCCTTTTCTCCGCACCCTCTCCAGCATTTATTGCTTGTTACCACAGCTTTCTTATCCATTCATCTGCTGATGGACATCTAGGTTGTTTCCATGTCCTGGCTATTATAAACAGTGCTGCAATGAACATTGGGGTGCATGTGTCTCTTTCAGTTCTGGTTTCCTTGGTGTGTATGCCCAGCAGTGGGATTGCTGGGTCATATGGTATTTCTATTTGCAATTTTTTAAGGAATCTCCACACTGTTTTCCATAGTGGCTGTACTAGTTTGCATTCCCGCCAACAGTGTAAGAGGGTTCCCTTCTCTCCACACCCTCTCCAACATTTATTGCTTGCAGACTTTTGGATCGCAGCCATTCTAAGTGGTGTGAAATAGTACCTCATTGTGGTTTTGATTTGCATTTCTCTGATAATAAGTGATGTTGAGCACCTTTTCATGTGTTTGTTAGCCATCTGTATGTCTTCTTTGGAGAAATGTCTATTTAGTTCTTTGGCCCATTTTTTGATTGGGTCATCTATTTTTCTGGAATTGAGCTGCATAAGTTGCTTGTATATTTTTGAGATTAGATTAGGAGAACATAGGCAAAACACTCTCCGACATAAATCACAGCAGGATCCTCTATGATCCACCTCCCAGAATACTGGAAATAAAAGCAAAAATAAACAAATGGGATCTAATTAAAATTAAAAGCTTCTGCACAACAAAGGAAACTATAAGCAAGGTGGAAAGACAGCCTTCTGAATGGAAGAAAATAATAGCAAATGAAGCAGCTGACATATTTTCCTGTATTTTGCAGCTTGTCCTGGAACTCTCTTGATAGGTTTCTTTTTTCTCTTTCTTTCTTGATTAGAATTTCTTAATTTTAATGTCCAATTTACCAGTGTTTTCCCTTTATTTTTTAGTATCTTGTGTCCTATATAAAAAAGTATTTCCCTACCCCCAAGGCCATCAGATACTCTGAAGATATTCTCCTATATTATCTTGCAGAAACGTTATAATCTTTCTTTTTACATTTAGAACTACAGTGTACATGGAATTTATTTTTGTATCTGATGGGAAGTGTAGAGGTTACTTTTCCTATCGGGTTATTTATATATCCCAACATCATCTGTTGAGAAGACAATCATTTGTCTGACACCTTTGTTATAAATCAAGTGTGCATATATGTGTGAGTCTGTTTCTGGGCTTTGTGTTTTATTTCCTTGGTGTCTGTGTTACTACTTCTTTGTACTATTACCATCCTGTATTGATTCTCATAACCTGTATCTGGTAGACCAAGTCTTCCAACATTTTTCTTACAGCTAAAGAATGTCCTATTTCTTGCTTTTTGCATTTCCAAATACATTTATAATTAGTTAGCTTTCAAAAAACCATTAAGTAATCTTGATTGAGATTACACTAAAGGTATAGGTCATTTGTGGGAGGAAGAATTGATATCTTATGAAAATATATTGTCTAATAGTAAAATTACATATCACTCTATTTTGTTGCTAAGTCACTTCAGTCGTGTCCGACTCTGTGTGACCCCATAGATGGCAGCCTACCAGGCTCCCCTGTCCCTGGGATTCTCCAGGCAAGAACATTGGAGTGGGTTGCCATTTCCTTCTCCAATGCATCAAAGCAAAAAGTGAAAGTGAAATCACTCAGTTGTGTTCAACTTAGCGACCCCATGGGCTGCAGCCTACCAGGCTCCTCTATCCATGGGACTTTCCAGGCAAGAGTACTGGAGTGGGTTGCCAGTGCCTTCTCCGATCTCTCTATTTAGGTCATCTTTAATTTTTGTCAGTTTTTTTATAGTTTCTGAATAAAGGCCTTACACATCTTTCTTTAGAATTAACCTCTAGATTTTTTACAATATTATTATAAGCAATATACATATTTAAAATTTTCATTTTCTTATTCTTCAGTGCTAGTATAGAGAAAAGCCCATGGTTTTTGTATTTTGACTGACTCCTACTTGCTTTTGATTAGTGTTATCATTGTATTTTTTTCCTATTGTTTTACTTTTAACATACTTATGTCTTCATATTTAAATATGAGTTTCTTGTGGACAGCATATAGTTGAGTTTTGCTTTCTTTATCCAATCTGACAATATTTGTCCTTTAAATGTTTTTATGTGTATACTTGGCTTTAAATCTACTATCTTGTTATGTCTTTTTTTCCCCTTCTGCTATTTCTTCACCTTTTTTTTTCCTTTCCTGCCTTCTTTTGAATTAGTTGAACATTTTAAGGTTCCATTTTATTTCCTTTTCTCACTCTGGAAAAATCCTTACCACCAGCATTCACCTGGTTTTGTTCAAGTCAACAACCCAGGGTTATTTTTAATGTCTTTTTCTCCTGCACATCTATTCAGTCATAAAATTCTGTCAGTTTTGCACAAGTAGATTGAACTCCTAGAGGGGAACATAAGCAAACCATTCTCTGCCATAAATCTTAGCAATATTTTCTTAGATAGATATCACAAGGCAAAAGAAATAAAGGCAAAAATAAATAAGTGGGACCTAAAAACTTTTACTATGCAAAACAAAACCTATAGCATAGTAGAAAATATCAGCAAACTATGTGACCAACAAGGGGTTAATATCCAAAGATAGAAATATCCCATAACTCAATACCAAAAAAAAAACAGACAACCCAATCAAAAATGGACAGAGGACCCAGATAGATACTTTTCCAAAGAAGATATATAAATGACCAATAGGCACATAAAAAGAGATTATTAGAGAAATGCAAATCAAAGCCTTAGTGAGGTATCAGTTCACACTAGTCAGAATGGCTATCATCAAAGACTATACAAATAATAAATGCTGGAGAGATGTAGAGAGATGGGAACCCTTGTGCCCTGTTAGTGGGAATGTAAATAGGTGCGGCCGCTGTGGGAAATAGTATGGAGGTTCCCTGAAAAACTCAAAATAGAGCTACCATATGATACCCACTCCTGAGTATTTATCCTCCCAAAACATGAAACCTCCTGTTTGAGAAGACTCATGGCCCCCAGTGTCCATAGCATCATTATTTACAATAGCCAAGACATGGAAGCAACTCGTGTCCATCAGCAGACAATTGCCTTAAAAGATATTGTTTATATATATATGATGGAATATTACTCTGCCATAAAAAGAATGAAATATTGTCATTTGTAGTAACATGGATGGGCCTATAAAATATAATACTTAGTGAAGAAAGAAAAATACAAATTCTATATGATATCACTTTTACATGAAATCTAAAAAAATAATACAAATAAATCTAATGCAAAACAGAAACAGACTCACAGACATAGAAAACAAATTATGGTTGACAAAGGAGAGAGGGAGTGAAGGAGGGACAAATTAGGAGTATGGGATTAACAGATACAAGCTACTGTGCATAAAATAGATAGGCAACAAGGATTTACTGTGTAACACAGGGAATTATATTCAGTGTCTAATAATAACCTATAATGGAACATATTTGGAAAACTCAGCAGTGGTCACAGGAATGGAAAAAGTCAGTATTCATTCCAATCCCAAAAGAGGGCAATGCCAAGAAATGTTCAAACTGCTGCACAATTGCACTCATTTCACATCTCAAAATTCTCCAAGCACGGCTTCAACAGTGTGTGAACCATGAACTTCCAGATGTTCAAGCTGGACTTTGAAAAGGGAGAGGAACCAGAGATCAAATTGCCAACATATGCTGGATCATTGAAAAAGCAAGAGAATTCCAGAAAAACATCTATTTCTGCTTTATTGAATAACCAAAGCTTTTGACTGTGTAGATCACAACAATCTGGAAAATTCTTCAAGAGATGGGAATACCAGCCCACCTTACCTGCCTCCTGAGAAATCTGTATGCAGGTCAAGAAGCAACAGTTAGAACTGGACATGGAACAACAGACTGGTTCCAAATAGGAAAAGGAGTATGTCAAGGCTGTATATTGTCACTCTGATTATTTAACTTATATGCAGAGTACATCATGTGGAATGCTGGGCTGGATGAAGCACAAGCTGGAATCAAGACTGCCAGGAGAAATATCAATAACCTCAGATATGCAGATGATACCACTTTTATGGCAGAAAGTGAAGAGGAACTAAAGAGCCTCTGATGAAAGTGCAAGGGAAGAGTGAAAAAGCTAGCTTAAAACTCAGCATTGAAAAAACGAAGATCATGTCATCTGGTCCCACCACTTCATGACAAGTAGATGGGGAAACAATGGAAACAGTGACAGATTTTATTTTCTTGGGCTCCAAAATCACTGCAGATGGTGACTTCAGCCATGAAATTCAAAGACGTTTGCTCCTTGGAAGAAAAGCTATGACCAACCTAGACAGTATATATACAAACATACATATATATATATATATATATATATATATATGCCAGTTCAGTTCAGTTCAGTTGCTCAGTCATGTCTGACTCTTTGCAACCCCATGAATCACAGCACGCCAGGCCTCCCTGTCCATCACCAACTCCCGGAGTTCACTCAGACTCGCATCCATGGAGTCAGTGATGCCATCTAGCCATCTCATCCTCTGTCATCCCCTTCTCCTCCTGCCCCCAATCCCTCCCAGCATCAAAGTNTATATATATATATATATAAGCAGTATATATATATTAAAAAGCAGAGACATTACTTTGCTGACAAAGGTCCATCTTGTCAAAGCTAGGGTTTTTCCAGTAGTCATGAATGGTTGTAGAGTTGTACTATAAAGAAATCTGAGCAGGAAAGAATTGATGCTTTTGAACTGTGGTGTTGGAGAAGACTCTTGAGAGTCTTCATCCAGGTAGCCACATAATGTTGAGCAGAGTTCCCTGTGCCACACAGTAGGTCCCTGTAGGTTATCCATTTTAAATATAAGTGTGCACATGTCAATCCAAGCTCTATAACTATATCTTTCCCCCCATTCTTCCCCCTAATGCCAAATATTAGTTCATTCTCTAAGTCTGTGAGTCTGTTTCTGTTTTGTAAGTAGCTACTTCATTACTCTTGTTCATCAGCTTATCTGCTATTTATTTGCAATGTCTTCATTTGTGATGATCTCTTTTACATATCCTTCAGTGTAATATAAGATTCAGTGCTAATAAAAAGATTTCAATATTCGTCCAGTGCTTCAGCTATGTAGAGGCTTTTATTTAGTTGTATGTACTAAATAAAAGTCTTCATATATTCATTCTTTTCAATGACCGCCCTACCTAATCAGCTCATCTCTATCTACTCTCCCATCTAGCATTCTACATTCTAGTGATACTGAACTACTTATTGACCAGATATATAGCACACTTTCTCCAGCCACTGTGCCTTTTGCTCTATTGGAAATTATCCAAGTCTTAGCATCTCTTCAAATGAAGCCTTCTCTTCAGCTAAATTATAAGTTCCTGCCTTTTTTATTTCATTTTACCTTCTGTGTTTTCACTATTGTAAACTGTATATAATTATATTTATTCATCTGTCTTGCTATTTCTGCTTAGAATATAAGCTCTTGGAGGTAGCAGTGTTTTTATCTTAGAATTAAAGAAAAACTGGATATCAGCTGAGGCTTTTGGATTATATATTACTTTGGTCTATCATACTGTGATTTATAACTTTTATCATTCATCCAACAATATTAATATTTTTTGGTGCGTCAGCTATGCAGCAATCACAATGGGAGATTCCAGGAAGATTTGACCCTTGCCCTCATGGACTTTACGGGCTATAATTGGTTTTGCCCAGAGTCATACTTTTAAAAATAAGAACCGGTTTATGCAGTTTTGAAAAAAAAACTTTTTTATTAGTAATCCCCATGTTATGACTCAGTAGTTCTTTGCAGGCTTTCACTATGAGTGTTTGGAGTGGATAAGGGAAAGTGACTCCAGAGAGGGCACACTGATTTCCTCCTGGGTAAAAAGAAACAACTGATTTTAATATTAATTAAAACACAGGACATGGACAAAATGCACTTTTTTTTTTTTTTTTTAAAGGAGAGATTAAAACTTACTTATGGAGAAAAGAGTGAAATCCTGGAATCTCAATTGACGTTTTTGAGGTAAAGTATTATCATCTACTTAAAGTCATTGGCAAAATCATAATGATCTTAAAAATATGTTTGAATGTTTACTGAAATTTCAGTTTTAGTCAATATAGGAATTGCTTGATGTTATTTTACATACACTACATGAAATTTCCTCAGATTAGTAAAGGCTAAAGAGATTTGTGAGGTCCTTTTTCAAATCCTGTTTCAAAGAAATGTGAGCTAAATTATAAATTTTATCCCTTCATCAGTTGTAAAATATTATGTTTTCATATAGAAAAAGGAATTAGTAGCTCTTATAGAAATTATGCTTTTAAAATAAAATAATATAAATAAAGCACTGTAATTTTCAAATTACAAGCAAGTATTTTTTTTTCCTCTGTAGAAGGTCTTCATCTAATTTTAAAATTGCAACAGTAGTATAATAGTTTGAGTTTTTATATCCTTGGCAGATTTAAGTATATACAAATTTTCATGTACTTTTTGATATGTTTTCAAAAATCCCAATAGAGACTATATATTATAAATTAACCATTAGTGATTTATTCTATATTATAACTAGGAAAAGATACAGGAATTAATTTTTTAAGTTAAAGGTTAATTGAAATAGTGGTATGAAGTCTTTTCTAATGAAATAACCTTTAAAATATTTTTATAATTTTATTTTAGTAAATTTTATTTTTGAAATAAAATTTAACAGGCCATATATTGTCTAGGGCTATAACTAAAGTACTACCAAGAACCAGAACTCATGGCTTTTTGCTACAAATGTAGTTATTCATTTATTTTAATATATTCTTAGGCCTTTCATGCTTTATAAGGTTGAGGATTTCTGTAGAGACTCTTGATTTTTCATGAATAAACCTAAACTTTTATAAAATGGTCTATTTTTTTGCTTTCTTGCTTTGCTACAGTTTGATTTCTATTGTGTTTGGTTCTTCAGTATTTAGTGATATATTTCTAGGTCACTGTTTTATGGGAATATGACTTATTTTGTTTCATTCACAATTCAACTATGCAGTCTTACATTGCACTAAAATATCACCTTGCAATGGACCAGACTTTGTTCCCTGCATTCTTCTGTTTCTTCTTTTTTTTTTAGCATAATTTAAGATTATTTAAAGAAACATTTTCTTAAAGAAAGAAGTAAAATCACTGCTCTTGGAAACTCTAGTTTTATGTTACCTATTTTTAAAATTTTCTGTTTGCCTTTTCATGTAACTGAATCTACTTGAGTGTTTTGAATTTGAAGCTGAGAGAAATAGTAATGGAAACTCTTTGACTTTGGAATGTACTTCTGAAGTCCGTTTTACAAAGCTTTCGAAAGTCAGACTGTGGTGGTGTTCAGTCACTAAGTCGTGTCTAACTCTTGGTGACCCCATGGACTGCAGTGTGCCAGGCTTCTCTATCCTTCACCATGTCCATTGAGTTGGTGATGCCATGCAACCATCACACTTTTTCTACATGATACTTAAAAGGAAACATTATGTTGTAGATATTATCTTGAGAAAAAGATATAAACAGCTCCTTTTTTTTCTGCTTCAGAATGTCATTAGATTTTTTTTTTTTTTTTTTTTAACCTTTAGATGGCCCGTTGATCTTTTCCACCTCTTCCAGGTTGTCTGAAAGCCCCCCTAATCCCAAGAGTCGACGAAGTATGTAACAGCCAGATGTCTTGACTGTTGGCTTCTCCTTTGTGACAGGGGACAATTAGGATGGCTATAGATCCCTGAATTTATCTGTAGAGAGTAGTCTGAGCCAGAGGTAAAGTGCCTGCCTTCTGTAGTCTTAAGAATTTAAGAACAATTTCTTTAAGTTAGGACTTAAAAAAATATATATGAAAGGGATATGTGTGCAAGGAAGCTCAGTTACCTAACTTGACTTTACCAAAACTTTTTAGGGAAGGGGAAGGAAAATACAATCCATATATTGGTCATTTAATCCTTAACAGATCAATACAGAGAAAAACTTTATCCAGGAACTATCCCATTAAAACAAACAAACAAATGAACACACACACACAGTTCCTCTGCCCTTTCATTATCAAGCTATATATTTCCAGCCAATAGCTGCTACTTGTGAAATCTTACATCTGTCAAATTCTGACTTCTTTCTGTAGCCCATTCTCAGTCCTTTGTAGAACTTTGTGGTTATTTGATTTTTTTTTTACTGAAGAAAAATGGGCAGTAATAAATTACTCATGCATAAAATCTGTATCCTTTATGCAATATTTTGAGGTTCTCTTTATAAATTTTAAAGAGTTAACATTTGAAATAGGATATTTCCCTCAATTTAAGGATATTGTGTTATCCCTTTATTGAGAGAAACTATTTAGGATTTGTATTTGGAGTTTTATTTTTGGGAAGAGATTGGATTCCTTGAAAAGAGAGCCAGTATCAGAGGCATACTAGTCTGTGTTAAAATCTTAAAACAACTTTAAATTTAATATTTTCAAGTCTCACTTTATTCAAAGGGTCAATTCGGATAATCACATCTACATCTCCGGGTTGTGGAAAGAATTAATAAGGTATTGTATAAAATGCACCTAATAAGGTAAACACCAGTAAATGATAGTAGTTATCACTGTGATGATACATTTAAAAGTAGTATACTTTTACTTGGACATTTAAAACAATTTTTAATCAGATGATAATTGCTTACTATGTTGTGTTGGTTTCTGCCTCACAACAATGTGAATCATTCACATTGAGTCTCCCCTTCCTTCCTCTTGAGTCTCCCCATCCCCAATCCCATCCCTCTAGGTTGTCACAGAGCTCTAGGTTGGGCTCCCTGTGTTATATAGCAGCTTTCCACTATCTATCTATTTTACCCATGATAGTATATATATGTCAGTGCTACTTTTTCAGTTCATCCTAACTTCTTCCCCTGCTATGTCTACTTGCTAAAGCTTCTTTCCCTTCTTTTCAGGAAAGACTTAGCGGAATATCAGAAAAACTGTGAAGATCTTAAAGAGCGACTAAAGCATAAAGAGTCTCTTCTTGCTGCTAATACTTCTAACCGTGTTGGTGGTCTTTGTTTGAAATGTGCTCAGCATGAAGCTGTTCTTTCCCAAACGCATAATAATGTTCACATACAAACCATTGAAAGACTGACTAAGTAAGTATGCTTCTGTATGTGGGGTTGTTGGTAACATGGAAACCCATATCTTTAAATGGGCATTATAGTTTTTTTTATCCTCATGCTAAATCACATGTGATTAATGTTAAGCTTCAAATAAAATGAATTTTCTAAGGTCCCTTCATTGTGGCTATATTAAAGAGAGAATATGTAGGTTCTGCCAACTGTGTATAATCTAGTCATTTTAGACAAATAACTTTATCTTTGTTGGTTTCGGTCTCATCTTTAAATGAGAGGATTGAAGTAGATAGCCTTTATAATTCTGTTCATTTCTATGACTCTGTAATTGAAGATCCAGCACTATTCATAACAGCACTGAGTTTGAGAGGGATTCTCTTGATTCTGGCCAATTTCAGATTTCCCTGATGTAGTATAAAGTGAGCTTTTTTTCTTTATCAAGTCTTTGATATGTGCTTGTCATGAAGAATATTATGAGTACACCGGAAGAAGGATCCACTGTACCCCATTTGTTAATATTTGAGGATTGATCAGGGACAAATTATAAGTGAGTTTTTATGGAGTCAAAGTTTTCATCTAGGCTGAATATTACAGTTCTCTGGGTACATCTTTTTTGGTTTTGTTTTCACTATTCCAGAGGAACCCTTTTCCTATGAAAATCTTATGCTGTAGAAGTTGAGGATTATTATTTAATACAGTGTCCAGTGATGATTTATAGTGGGTGTTCTCTCTCACATGCCCTCTGCTTTTTTTCTGTGCTCAGGGTCACCTTTTTCTGTCTTTTTTGGGTTCATTGAAATAGCCCAAACATCACTTCCTCATAGAAGTATTCTCTCACCACCCTTACCCCATTTTGTCCTCAATTGACTTGGTCTCCTTCCTTCTGTAACTTTATAATATATTGTGTATACTTGCAGGCAGCAACTGTTTTATTTCTATATCCCTGGCTTCTAGAAGAGTACCTGGTCTGTAGCAGATACTCAGTAAATTGCTGTTTTTTATGACAAGACATTTTGGCATTTATTGTTATGTCAGTTCAGTTCAGTTGCTCAGTCGTGTCCAACTCTTTGCAACCCCATGGACTGCAGCACTACAGGCCTCCCTGTCCATCACCAACTCCCGGAGTTTGCTCAAACTCATGTCCATTGAGTCGGTGATACCAACCATCTCATCCTCTGTCATCCTCTTCTCTTCCCACCTTCAATCTTTCCCAGCATCAGGGTCTTTTCAAATGAGTCAATTCTTTGCATCAGGTGGCCAAAGTATTGGAGTTTCAGCTTCAGCATCAGTCCTTCCAATGAATATTCCGGACTGATTTCCCTTAGGATTGACTGGTTGGATCTCCTTGCAGTCTGAGGGACTCTCAAGAGTCTTCTCCAACACCACAGTTCAAAAGCATCAATTCTTTGGAGCTCAGCTTTCTTAATAGTCCAGTTCTCACATCCATACATGACTAGTGGGAAAACCATAGCCTTGACTAGACAGACCTTTGTTGGCAAAGTAATGTCTCTGCTTTTTAACTTTGTTAACGTCAGAGATCCTCTAATTGGAACTGATGTCGAGAATGAAAAGACTTGGTCATTAAAGTCAGTTTTGACCTTTGGATAATGAATTTACTTCCCTGAGTTTGAAGTCTTCCTTTGTTTTGGTGAATAATATTCAATACCACCTCTTGGAATATTATGGATGCAGCTTAGCCTTGTGACTGCCTGGATCCATACTTTGGTTCTACTGCCAGCTTACTTTGTGTAGGGCTTTCCCGGTGGCTCAGTTGGTAAAGAATCTGCCTGCAGTGCAGGAGACCACCTGCAATGCAGGAGACCTGGGCTCAATCCTCTCATGCCTCAATTCCCCCACTTGAAAATGGAGGTAAAAGTGCCTAATAGTATTATTTTTGAGGGAACATTGAATGCATACCTATATATTGCTTCAAACATTTCCTGCCATATTATAAATGCTCTATAAATATTAAAACCCATCTGTACCTCCTATACTTGGAAGTAGTAAAAATGTCCCATAACCATGGTTTCTACATGTGACTAATTTATTGGTTGTTATATAAAAACTAAATTTCTCCACTGGTACTTTTCATGATCTGCACTGATGGCCTTGCTTTTTGTTAAATATTATATTAATTATTAAGTATAATATTAAGTTATTCATATTTATTACATATCGGCTTCCCAAGTGGCTTAGTGATAAAGAATCCACCTGCCAACGCAGGAGATGCAGATTGGGTCGGAAAGATCCCTTAGAGAGGGAAATGGCAACCCACTCCAGTATTCTTGCCTGGAAAATCCCATAGACAAAGGAGCTTGGCAGGCTACAGTCCATTGGTACTTTTCATGATCTGCACTGATGGCCTTGCTTTTTGTTAAATATTATATTAATTATTAAGTATAATATTAAGTTATTCATATTTATTACATATCGGCTTCCCAAGTGGCTTAGTGATAAAGAATCCACCTGCCAACGCAGGAGATGCAGATTGGGTCGGAAAGATCCCTTAGAGAGGGAAATGGCAACCCACTCCAGTATTCTTGCCTGGAAAATCCCATAGACAAAGGAGCTTGGCAGGCTACAGTCCATGGAGTTGCAAAGAATCGGACGCGATGGAACATGCATGCTAGTATTTCATATAGTGACAATTTATTAAACGTATGTTAAATATATTTTCAGATACAACTGATGTGTAATAAACATTTCTAATATACCAAGGATTGTACCAGGAAATTTAAAACATAGTGTCTTTTAATCTTAGTAAAACATTGATGAGGTAAGTAGATTGCTGTCATTCCACAACTAAGGAAACTGAGACTCAGAGAAGTTAAAAATTTGCTTGTTTATATTTGAGAAAAGAATGGAATCATACTTCACAAAAGTAAATTCAAGATGGTTTAAAGACCTAGATATGATTTCTAGACTACAAAAGTATTAGAAAATATAGAAAAACATCTTTATGAACTTGGGCTAATTAAAGTTCTGAGCATGATGAGAAAAGTAAGCCAAAAGGGGAAATAAAATGTTACATTTGACTGCACTAACACAAAAATTAACAATATTGCAAACTAAACTAAAAGATAGGAAAATATTCATATTTTATAAAAATAAATTTTTGGTGCAATGTATAAATCAGTTCAGTTCAGTCGCTCAGTCGTGTCCGACTCTTTGCGACCCCATGAATCGCAGCACGCCAGGCCTCCCTGTCCATCACCAACTCCCGGAGTTCACTCAGACTCACGTCCATTGAGTCTGTGATGCCATCCAGCCATCTCATCCTCGGTCGTCCCTTTCTCCTCCTGCCCCCAATCCCTCCCAGCATCAGGGTCTTTTCCAATGAGTCAACTCTTCGCATAAGGTGCCCAAAGTACTGGAGCTTCAGTTTTAGCATCATTCCTTCCAAAGAAATCCCAGGGTTGATCTCCTTCAGAATGGACTGGTTGGATCTCCTTGCAGTCCAAGGGACTCTCAAGAGTCTTCTCCAACACCACAGTTCAAAAGCATCAATTCTTCGGCGCTCAGCCTTCTTCACAGTCCAACTCTCACATCCATACATGACCACAGGAAAAACCATAGCCTTGACTAGACAGACCTTAGTCGGCAAAGTAATGTCTCTGCTTTTGAATATACTATCTAGGTTGGTCATAACTTTTCTTCCAAGGAGTAAGTGTCTTTTAATTTCATGGCTACAGTCACCATCTGCAGTGATTTTGGAGCCCAAAAAATAAAGTCTGACACTGTTTCTACTGTTTCCCCATCTATTTCCCATGAAGTGATGGGGCCAGATGCCATGATCTTCGTTTTCTGAATGTTGAGCTTTAAGCCAACTTTTTCACTCTCCTCTTTCACTTTCAACAAGAGGCTTTTTAGTTCCTCTTCACTTTCTGCCATAAGGGTGGTGTCATCTG
Organism: Aepyceros melampus; assembly: GCA_006408695.1. Taxonomy (NCBI): domain Eukaryota; kingdom Metazoa; phylum Chordata; class Mammalia; order Artiodactyla; family Bovidae; genus Aepyceros; species Aepyceros melampus. Next base: position 79,399 of record SJXQ01008512.1, read on the forward strand.
CATATCTGAGGTTATTGATATTTTCTCCCGGCAATCTTGATTCCAACTTGTGTTTCTTCCAGTCCAGTGTTTCTCATGATGTACTCTGCATGTAAGTTAAATAAGCAGGGTGACAATATACAGCCTTGACGTACGCCTTTTCTTATTTGGAACCAGTCTGTTGTTCTATGTCCAGTTCTAACTGTTGCTTCCTGACCTGCATACAGATTTCTCAAGAGGCGGGTTAGGTGGTCTGGTATTTCCTTGAAAAGAAACAGAAAATAAAAACTTCCCAGTTGCAAAGTAGGTATAGGTTAGGAATTGGTAAGCAATAAAAGAGGATGATAATGCACAAGTTAAGTGTTCATTCATTTTTTTTTTAATTGAAGTGTAATTGACTCACAATACCATGTTAGTCCCAGGTGTACAACATAGTGGTTTGATAATTCTATACATTACAAAATGGTTACCACAATAAGTCTAGTTATACCTGTCACCATGTAAAATTATTATAGTATTATTAACTGTATTTCCCACACTGTACATTTCACCCTTTTGACTTGTTTTAAGTTACAGAATAAATTATCTTAATCTCATTTACCTATTTTACTCATCTTCCCAAAACCCTCCCCTCTGGCAACCCCCTGTTTGTATCTGATTCTGTTTCTGTTCTGTTACAGTAGTTCATTTGTTTTGATATCAGATTTTCCAAACATAAATGAAATCATATTTTATTGTCTGACTTATTTTACTTAGCATAATACCCTCTAAGTCCATCCATATTGTTGCATATGGTGAGATTTCATTTTATTCAGCCATTGTATTGCTGAGTAATATTTCATTGTTTATGCATGTGTGTTTATACACATATACCTCATCCTCTTTAATCCGTTCTTTGATGGACATGCATGTTGCTTCTGTATAATGGCTATTTGAAATAAGGCTGCAGTGAACATAGGGGCGTCTACATCCTTCTGGATTTCTGTTTCTGTTTTCTTCTGAAAACTACCGAGAAGTGAAATTTCTGGATTGTACGGTAGTTCTTTTGATACTTTTAATTTTTTGAGGAACTTTCATTCTGTTTTACCTAACTGCTTACTAATTTACCTTTCCCCCAACAGTGCTCTAGAGTTGTCTTTTCTTCCATCTTTGCCAGCATTTGTTATTTGTTGTCATTTTGCCATTTAAGCTATTCATTCTGTTATTATTCAAGAAAATGGTGGTCACTAAGTTGTGTCCAACTTTTGCAACCCCATGGACTATAATCCACCAGGCTCCTCTGTCCATGGGATTTTTCAGTCAAGAATACTAGAATGCGTTGCCATTTCCTTCTCCAGAGGATCTTCCTGACACAGGGATCAAACCTGCATCTCCTGTATTATATGTGAATTCTTTACTGCTGAGCCACCAACAAAGCCTCATTCAAATACTGGAAATACAAGTTTAAAAATACCAGTTTAAAAATACCAACTATCAAACTGGTGAAATTTTTAAAAAGACTAGTGGTCTCAAGAATTGATGAGGCTGTGAATAAGTCTGTATTTTCATACATTGCTAGTGGACCTATAGATTGACACTACTTTTGAGGGTGATTTAGCACTGTTCATTAATATTTAAGTTGTGTATTACATGTTTCAAAATCTACACTAGAGAATGTATGTATACCATAATAGGGCATTTGTAGGGAACTCTATTTGCAGCATTATTTGTAATGCTGTTATATATTGTCATTTGATAAGAAATACATATTTTTGTCATTTCCCATTTTTTGCATAGAACTCCTAAAACTTCTGTATTTTTCTAAGTGGTAAAAGCAGTAAGTATGTATTTTGTACTAACATTTGTGTTTTGTTCTCTGCTTCTGCAATAGGTTGTTATTGTTAAGCCCATGAGTTTATATTAAGTAGATGACTTTTGACTAAGGATGAGAATGCTGGTTGCCACAGAAACCATCCATGTAATTAGAAGAGTGGAATTTTCAGTCTCTACTTCCCAACCTTTAGGAAGGGAAAGAGCTGGAGATGGAGTCCAGACATCAGTGGCCAATGATTTAATCAGTCATGCCTATGGAACTTCTATACAAACTCTAAACAATGGAGTTTAGGGAGCTTCTGGATTGGTCAACACATTGAGTACTAGAATGTGACACCAGACAGGATGTGGAAGCTCCACACACCTTCCCACATACCTTTGTCTAGTGATCTCTTCTATTTATCTGTTCATGAGCTGAATCTTTTATAATAAGTGAGCAATATTTAAGGAAAACACTTTCCTGAGTTCTGTGAACTGTTCTAGCAAATTATTTTGTACTGGAAAGGATCACGGAAATCCATGATTTTTGGTCAGAAGAGATACAAGGTACCTGGGACTTAGAATTGGAACCTAAAGTTGAGATTGTTTTGTGGGACTGAGCCTTAAACTGCAGGGTGTGTGTCAATTCCAGGCAGTTAGAATTGAGTTAGTCGCCACTCAGAATTAGAGAATTGCTATGTGTGGAAAATCTACAAATGTGGTAGCAGAAGTATCATGAGTATAGAAACTATAGAAGAAAACAATAGGTTTTCCTTTTAGATGTAAACAACCTAAATATCCCTCAAAGAAAGAATAACTGGACTTCAGTTTAGATAAAGTATGAAATTTTATGTACAAAAAAGAAAAAGAATGAAGTAGATCTGTATGTACTAATGTTCAACTAAGCTCTAAAATGTATTATTGAAGAAAAAAATGAAAAAAGATGAGAAAGCATACCTGGCAGGAAACTATTTGTATTTTTTAGAGGCTCACTCACAACCAGGTGAATACATGTGCATAGAAAAAGATGCAAAAGAATAATCACAATATTTAACAGTGTACCACTGGAGAAGTAGAAGAAGGCATTGAAACTGACAGTGTTTGTTAAGCAGACTCTAACCACTGTTGTTGTTCAGTTGCTAAGTTGTATCTGACTCTTTGTGACCCCATGAACTGCAGCACACCAGGCTCTCCTGTCTATCACTATCTCCCACAGTGTGCTCAGATTCCTGTCCATTGAGTCTGTAATGCTTTCTAACCATCTCTTCCTCTGCTGCCCTCTTCTCCTCCTGCACTCAGTCTTTCCCAGCATCACGGTCTTTTCCACTGAGTCAGCTCTTCACATCAGGTGGCCAAAGTATTGGAGCTTCAGCGTCAGTCCTTCCAGTGAATACTCAGGATTGATTTCCTTTAGGATTGACTGGTTTGATCTCTTTGCAGTCCAAGAGGCCCTTAAGAGTATTCCCTAGCACCACAATTCGAAGCATCAATTCTTTGGCATTCAGCCTTCTTTATGGTCCAACTCTCACATATGTACATAACTCCTGGAAAAGCCATAGCTTTAGTATATGGACTTTTTTGGCAAAGTGATGTCTCTGCTTTTTAATACATTGAAATTTTAATTACCAATTTTAACCATATTGGTAATTAATTTATTATAAGAAGAATGTAATGAAAGATTAATTTTAAAATGGAAAAAGCATATTCAAAGTCATGCAGATGAAAAGGATATTATTCTAAGATAAACTAGTCAGGCAAAACCAGTCAGCAAATAAAAAGCAGTGTTTCTTTTTCCTATTATACTGATTTCATATTATCCTTCTGGGTCATAAGTAAAATGTCTTAAAAGGAAGCTACAATGTTTACATTGATTCCAAGCCTGGCAGTCATTTAGAAATTAGATTCTCACCCAGTTACATATTCCTTTGTCTCTATCCTATATTTCAGCTCTTAGTCTCTTAGAATAAATGTGAACTTTTCAGTTTAGTTTTCTGCTTTGTCAGCATGTCATTGACTCATATTCTACTTTAATAACAGTATACTGTGGAAGGCTTCTAGTTTTACTGTCAATGAAAATCATTGTCTGTATTATTCCCACGGCCTAAGCTGGTGTTCAGTTTCTTTCAATTTACTAATGCAGAAAGCTAAGTATTGAATGTTATGCTGACTTTGAAGAGTGGCCAAAACTTTTTAGGTTTGATTTCTAGTTTTAAGCATAATTAAGAAGACTGAACCCTCAATGAACTGTACTGTAGTATTTCCTACATGACTCTAGTGTGAAATTTTTGAAGTTGTATCCCAAATATGATAAATTAAAAGTGTGTCTTGGTCTCTATTGAAAAATGTAGTACTGTGGTAACAATTTCAAGCTACTTTGTTGATTTTTTAGCTTGTAATATATGATATATATGTATGTAATATATGATACATATATATATCATATATATATCATATATATCATATATATGACACAACACTAGTGAAAGTAGTGAAAGTGTTAGTTGCTCAGTCGTGTCTGACTCTTTGTGACCCCATGGACTGTAGCCCACTAGGCTTCTCTCTCCATGAAATTTTCCAGGCAAGAATACTGGAGTGATTGCCATTCCCTTCTCCAGGGAATCTTCCCAACCCAGGGATCAAACCCAGGTCTCCTGCATTGCAGGCAGATTCTTTACTATGTGAGCCACCAAGGAAGCCCCCATGATACAACATTGGATAGCTGAAAAGGAGAGGATCAGGCACAACTTGAAGACCAGACTGCCCGTGTTTGCAGTGTTTTATTGGGACCCTTGAAACTTTTTGGAGAGAAAATTTAACAACTTTTGAGTTCACTGGATATATTTTAAAAGATAGCTTGAAGTCCTTATAGTATTTCTTAATTTCTGCCTTTCACTTAGTCCTCAGTATGTCATGAAGTAGGTAAGAGCAACAATAACCTTTCTTTCTTAATGATCAAAGTACTTACAAATGGGAATCAAGATGGAACTGCTTTGTATAAATTCCTGTCTGTAGCTCACAGTGCCTTAAAGGAACCTCAGTGTATTTTTCAGAAATGATTACTACTATACTATCCTGGGACTTCAGTCCAGCTTGTGATTTGGGAATGGGTGATTGGCAATCTTCTGTGTAGCTTGCTTTGCAACTATATTTCAGTTTTTAAAAAAGAAAATTAAAAAACTAAGACTAACTGCTTAAGAATAAAAGAGAATTCATTATCTCTCTTACACACATACACAGAAAACCAAAAGAAAAAGAAAGACTGTAGTGGGAACTTCCCAGAAATGAGGAACAAGGAAATGTTGTAGTCAGCCTTCTAGACTTTCTTTTAAAAACAGTGATGTTTAATAAATCTTAAAACTGCTAATAACTGTGGAATAGCTTAGGAATTGAAGGAATTAAATATGGAGTACATATTTCAAGATGAAGCTCATGTATATATCAGACCAACTTCTCTCTTTTCCTTATTATAAACATTGGCCAAGATTATTCAGAGACTTTCTCCATCCTTTTTGCTCTGATTGTTGCTCTAGGTTCCTTAAATACTAGTTTCCTTAAATACTACATGATTGTTAGTTCATCCTAGAACCGACACCCCTGCTTCTTACTTCATTTTCTGCCTCAGCTGCTCTATCATCTGCATCATGGCATGTTGCAGGATTAATGCTGTATTGCTTGCTTTGTTTGAAAAGCTCCTTGATCACACTCCTCAAAACATTCCCATTGTGTTTTTAAGCAGTTAAAGAACTTTTGCTATGGGAGATGGCCTTCTGACTCTCACATTGATGTATCATGTGAGTTTGTATGACTTCCCATTGTAAGAGGCTTGCTCAGGCCTGGCTTTGGGCCAGCACTGTGGACTAGGAGAAGTACTGCAGCTGACTGAGTAGTTAATCTGGGTAGCCAGAATTGACCATTTCTGAAGGACAGATAATGAGTAGTAGCATGGGGCTGAAGTAGAGGAGAAAAAAACTCAGGAAAGTGTCAGCCAGGTGAATATAGAAATGGGACAGGAAGCAGGCCTTATGTTGCATACATGTTCGTTCACTTCAGTCGGATCCAACTCTTTGCAAACCCATGGACTGTAGCCTGCTAGTCTTCTCTGTCCATGGAATTCTCCAGGCAAGAATACTGGATTCAGTTGCCATGCTCTTCTCCAGGGGATCTTCCCACCCCAGGGATCAAATCTTCCCCTCCTGCATCTTGTACACTGCAGGCAGATTCTTTACCTAGTGAGCTCCATGGGAAGCCTTATATTGAGGACAGGGCTAACATACCCAGAGTTGTTTTTTAAAGTGCTTGCTATTTGATATGTGGGCTGGCTAAGTTGAAACAAAACAGATAAAAAATGCAGTGACTGAGTAGATAGTCCTGTGTGTTAGTCTGTCAGTCATGTCCCACTCTTTTGCAACCCCATGGACTAAATAGCGTACCAGGCTCCTCCGTCCATGGAATTATCCAGGCAAGAATACTGCGAGCAGGTAGGCATTCCCTTCTCCAGGGGATCTTCCAGATCCAGGGATTGAACCCAGGTCTCCCACATTGCAGGCAGATTCTTTGCCATCTGAGCCACGAGGGAAGCCCTAAATTGCCAAATTTACGTAGTCCTAAATCGTCAAAATTGCTAGTGGCACCTGTAAGCATATGTGTAATTTAAGTATCTCTCCTGAACTTTTCAGATGGTCTGAGGGCCATCTTGAAGCATATATTACATTTCTTTTACAGAAAATTGGAGTATGTTAGTCCAGTGGTTGCACGAATTTTTAGTACAATTCTTTTACAGATTCACTGTTGAATGAATACCTTAACAAAGCATCTGTGTGTGTGTGTGTGTGTGTGTGTGTGTTAGTTGCTCAGTCGTGTCTGACTCTTTGTGACCCCATGGAGTGCAGCCCTTCAGGTGCCTCTGTCCATGGGATTTCCCAGGCAAGAATACTGGAGTGGGTTACCATTTCCTTCTCCAGGAGATCTTCCTGACCCAGGGATCGAACCTGGTTCTCCTGCATTGCAAGCAGATTATTTACTATCTCAGCCACCACAGTATTGAGGGTTTATCTTTGATGATTTTTTGTCATCCAATAGCCTGAAATTGGTAAACTTATGTTCTGAAAATTTTTTGATCCAGAGCAATTAAACTCTTTTTTTTTCCAGTTCTAAATAGTCTAGTGACTTTTTAAATTTAGACATAGGAAACTTCTCTGGTAGTCCTGTGGTTAAGACTCCACGCTTCCCCAAAGGGGACATGGGTTCGATCCCTGGTAGGGGAACTAAAAAAATTTTAACTGTAAAATATTAGAACTGGGACAGAATTTTGCTTAACCTCTTGGATGCCCTACTGTAGCAAAGTCATTATTCATTCATTTGTTCTTTTGTCATTTGTTTCATTGAGTATGTACTGTGTGACAGACTATTCTTAGCAAGAGGATATACTAGAAATGGTTTAAATATATGAAGTGTAAGTCTCCTGTAAGAAGCAAATTTGTTAGAAACTTGATCCTATTGTGGCCTGTTTGTTAACATATATTCTGAGGTTTTTTGTTAATCTTTTTATTTGTAACTTCAGGTTTGATGGTGGTATGGTATTAGGAACAGGTAAGAGTATCATTAAATAGTGACTTTGGTTTCTTAGTAGGTCTAGAACATTAGGAAAGGTAACTATATGATGTTGACCGGTTATTCTTAAGAGTGAATTTTTATTTTCTACTTGGAAACATAGGTTCTAGTTGGGTTGCACATTCTCAATGAAGCTAGTCCCTTTTATGTTAGAGCCTTTTTTGAAATGCAAATAAATATGAATTTGATGTTACTTGCATTTTACTTAATATTTTTTACTCAATCAGAATAATCTTGCTTTGATTCTTCCACTTTTTCACATAATTATTGTGTTTGATTATATTTGATCAAAATAATTCACTCCTTTTTCATTTCCTTTAGACAAAAAAATTATTTTTCTCAATTGAAAATAAGTGAATCAGGAAACTCTAAAATGAAGATCACTGTGCTCCCACAAATTTTATAATATTTGCAGCAATTTATTCTTTTTTTTTAACAAAAAAGAGCTTTTAGAAACTGTTATAATGTAACTTTGTTCAGTATTACATATTTTAAAAAATATGACTGTTTTCCAAATGCCACAAATAGTTTAAATTATTTTATTTTTAAGAAAATTTTTTAATCAAGACATTGGTCAATTTTGAAAGTAATTCAAACTCAGAGATTTAATCTTTTAAGTTAGGACTTCTTAAAATTTATTCTTTATTAATAGTTTACACAGTTGACTAGCAATAGTTCAGAACTTGGCAATGAAAAGGAAGCTACAGCAGTTACTTCAACTTAATTTGAAATCATAGTTTAAAACTTGAGCTCTTTAACAAAGTATGGAATAGCATAAGTAACAATCCAACTTACTTTTTTGTTTGTTTGTTTCATGTTAATAGAAATTTTCCCACCTCACTTTTGGGGGGATCTATTGATCATTTTTATCCAGTAGATGAGTTCCAGATATCCTGAAATCTTTTATGTGGAATTTGCTTAAATTAATCCGTGAGATTGGAACCTTGCTGCTGTTTTACATGCCAAAGCATTTTGGCATTTAGTTCAGTTCTGTCCCCAAGAAATAGTTTAGCTTTATGAGAATTGCTGAAAAGAGGGTAGAATTAGGCAATGATCAAACCTAGGGGGGTAAGATTTTGTAAAATAACAAGTATTATGTGTAATCAAGGCATTTGAGTAATCCAACAGTACTACCCATTGAAAGAAAAAATACTTTCACAAGTAGGTGAAAGTTTTTCATTTGTAAGTGAAGCCGCTTAGTCATGTCCCTTTGAGAATCCGTGAGCTGAACCTACCAGGCTCCTCTGGTAGGAAATCCATGGGATTTTCCAGACAAGAATACTGGAGTGGGCTGCTATTTCCTTTTCCAGGGAATCTTCCTGACCCAGGGATCAGACCGAGTCTCCTGAATTGCAGGCAAGCGCTTCACCATCTGAGCCACCAGGGAAGCCAAGAAGTATCAAAATGAGGGTTGTGAAGGAAGACGAAAAGAAAAAAAACATGTTTGTTCTAGTCGAGCAGAGAGCCAGTAGTGAAGCAAAACCTCAATAGTCCCTTCTTACCATGGTTACTTCTACTCCGAGGTACGATTCCCACCTTCCCTGATAGTTCAGTTGGTAAAGAATCCACCTGCAATGCAGGAGACCCCAGTTCAATTCCTGGGTGGGGAAGATCCACTAGAGAAGGGATAGGCTACCCACTCCAGTATTCTGGCCTGGAGAATTCCATGGATGGTATCATCCATAGGGTCACAATCTGACACAACTGCGTGACCTTCATGCTTTCACAACTTTATGAGTTTTTTCTCCTTTCCTGCCACCTACACTTAGCCTTTTAACTGATTTCCTCTTTTCTGGGCTTTCCTCTGCAGCCCTCAGTGTGCCAGTCCTCTCCACAGTAGGTTGTTATCCCATGCGGATGCAGTCCTGCCATGAATGCTCCCTGCTCTTCTGCCATTCTGCCTGCCCCTCACCAAGTGAGGACAGAGAGTCTTTCTCTCGGGTGTGCTTGCACATGTGCTGGGCTGGCCTGCCCTGGCTCTTCTCCTAATACATATCAATGCTTTTTCCTCCCTGACTTATGAATACTTGACCATTTGATCATTTCTTGTTTTCAATGTTCTTTTTGTGCTGACAGAGAAAGAGATGACTTAATGTCTGCACTAGTTTCCGTGAGGAACAGCTTGACAGAGGCGCAGCAAAGAGAAGCAAGTGCTTATAAGCAGGTGAAACAAGCTGTGAAAATGACTGAGGAAGCCAGTTTTGAAAAAACCAAGGCAAGTCTAATAAGATTAAAATGAAAGCATGCCTTAAGTCCTTTTTTTTTTCTTTTCTGTATACTTATTTGGTTATTTTCCATAACTAAACTTTTTTTTCCAAACACACAAAGTGGAAACCAGTTTGTTAGTATTGAATTTCTAAATTAAACAAATTTGCTCTTTGGAGAATTCTTATTCCTCTGCAAATTCTCTTGCTATATCATTATTGAAAGAACAGTACAGTGTAATATGGTACTTTGAGAGAGTTGTATGCTTAACCTTTTCATTTGCCGATAATTTTATTGCTAAGTGAAACTATTAACACCCATAGTGACCCATTTTTGTATGTTCATGTATGACTGAAGACAGATATTTTTTTCTCTGTCCCTGGGAAATTTTGAGAACATTCAAATATACCACAATAATAATATGTGTGTTTTTAATAGCATCTTTAGCTGTGAATTGGTATCCATTGTGTGCTTAAGTCAAACACATTTAATGTTAATGATAATGTCAGTAATAGTTAACACAGTGATCAGGCAGTGTTCTAAGCACTTTGAATAGTAGGAGGTTACTGTTGATTCATTGCTTTTGGGGGCCACACCTTAAACCATTAAAGTTGCTGTGTGTTTTCTGTAGACATACTAGCCACACTTGAAGTACCTAGTAGCTACATGTAGCTGGTGATTACTATATTAGTCAGTGCAATATAGGACATTTCCATTATCACAAAAAATGCTCTTAGATGGCATTGGTCTAAGCCATATAGTAACATCACTATTTTATTGGGCTAATCCACTTCATATTAAACTTCTCTGCAGTCATTGCTTTATCCATTTTTCTCTGTCCAGTTCATCTTTAACTCTTCCTAGACCATTTGACCTTCATAGTGCCCTTGTACCTTTTGAAAGTAGTATTCATTCTGACCAAATGCCCTAATATACTTTATTGTTTCTTCAAACACCCTTACTTCTTCATTTATAATGAATTCTAGCTGCCCCTTGCTGGTATTATGACCCTCAAAACCCCCAGTGAAGCCCTTTGCTGTTCATCTCATCTCATTTGGCTATGATGGATGAGGTTAGCATTCATATCATTCCATATTGCCATTTCCAGGCATTTGTTATGGTTCAGTTCAGTTCAGTTGCTCAGTCGTGTCCAACTCTTTGCGACCCCATGAATTGGAGCACGCCAGGCCTCCCTGTCCATCACCAACTCCCAGAGTTCACCTAAACTCATGTCCATCAAGTCAGTGATGCCATCCAACCATCTCATCCTCTGTCATCCCCCTCTCCTCCTGCCCCCAACCCCTCCCATCATCGAGTCTCTTCCAATGAGTCAACCCTTCACATGAGGTGGCCAAAGTATTGCACTTTCAGCTTTAGCATCAGTCCTTCCAATGAACACCCAGGACTGATCTCCTTTAGAATGGACTGGTTGGATCTCCTTGCAGTCCAAGGGACTCTCAAGAGTCTTCTCCAACACCACAGTTCAAAAGCATCAATTCTTCAGTGCTCAGCTTTCTTCACACTCCAACTCTCACATCCATACATGACCACAGGAAAAAACCATAGCCTAGCCTAGACAGACCTTTGTTGGCAAAGTAATGTCTCTGCTTTTGAATATGCTGTCTAGGTTGGTCATAACTTTTCCTTCCAAGGAGTTCAGTTCAGTTCAGTCACTCAGTCGTGTTCAACTCTTTGCGACCCCATGAATTGCAGCATGCCAGGCCTCCCTGTCCATAACCAACTCCCAGAGTTCAATCAGACTCACATCCATCAAGTCAGTAATGCCATCCAGCCATCTCATCCTCGGTCGTCCCCTTCTCCTCCTGCCCCCAATCCCTCCCAGCATCAGAGTCTTTTCCAGTGAGTCAACTCTTTGCATGAGGTGGCCAAAGGACTGGAGTTTCAGCTTTAGCCTCAGTCCTTCCAAAGAAATCCCAGGGCTGATCTCCTTCAGAATGGACTGGTTGGATCTCCTTGCAGTCCAAGGGACTCTCAAGAGTCTTCTCCAGTACCACAGTTCAAATGTGTCTTCTCATTTTTTTCTTGCTTATCTGGTCCTCTTACTTTCCAAGATGAATCTCTCCAAGTTCTTGATATCTCCTACTCCCAAGGTTTCAGGGACCCTAAACCATTTGTTATCATATCTTTCTTATATCTTCCATCCTTCCTTCTCCATTGTTTTTACCTTTGTAGCTTTCCATTCACTTTTGAACACATTGCAGTCAAGCTTTTAAGAAATTATAGTCTGATTTCATACTACTGAATTGGTCACTTTATGGTCACCAGCCACATCCTGTTTACTAAACCCAGTGACTTCATCTTAGTCCTGATTTGATCAACTTCAGGAAGCCATTAATTGTCCTAGTATAACATTATCTTTTCTCCTTGATTTGTTTGGTATTTCACTCTGTGGGTCATCTTTGCATTGCTCTTCTCTACTCTTACACATGCCTTTTAACTTGTTTTCCACAAGCCTAGAATGCATTTTTTTTCCTAGACTTCCACCTATGTTTCCCTAATTTCCAGGCCTTTGTGTCTTCCTCTCACTGAACACTTCTACATTGTGTCTTTAGTTCTAACAGCTCCACTGTGCCCCAGACTTACATTTCTAGCTGCTACTACATCTCTTTATAATTGCTGTGGTGCAGAGTCTTTACTGTAGCTCATGGTCTTCTCTAGTGGTGGTGTGTGGGCTCTAGACTGGGTGGGCTTGGTAGTTGCAGCAGGCAGGCTTAATTGGAGTATGTGAGAATCTTTGTTCCCTGGCCAGGGATCAAACCCAGGCCCCCTGTATTGGGAGTGCGGAGCGTTATCTACTAAACTACCAGGAAGTCCTGCTTACTTTTTTTTGAAATTAGATTACCACTTCTCTTTGAATCACCAATGATTCTCCTCTCTCTAATTTTAATTGACTTAAACACTCAATCTAGAAGACACTATTTGACACATTTTTTTAAAAATCATCCATTTTATACTTGGATTTATAAAATAGTTGTAAGATCTTTGACATTTTTTAACAGCTTTAACCTCTGACCCTTTTTTTCTCTTGTCCAAGTCTTTTCAGGCTGCCATAATGAAAATACCTTAGACATGGTGGCTAAAACAACAAACATTTATTTCTCACAATTCTGGAAGTTCAAGATCGTGGCACCAACAGGTTCGGTCTTTGGTCAGAGCTCACTATCTGTTTTCTCACTGTCTTCACATGGTGGAAGGGGCAAGAGAACTCTTTGGCATCTATTTTCTAAGGGCACTAATCCCATTCATGAGGACTCTGCTTTCATGACCTGATCACCTCCCATGGGGCCCACTATCTAAGTCCATCATATTAGAGTTAGGTTTCAACATATGAATTTTGGAAAAGCACAAACACTCAGTTCATAGCATCCTCCACTCTATCTCTTTTCATCATTCTGAAAGGTTTCAACATTCATGCTGTTAACATATGCAACATCTTAGTCCAACACACTTTGTCTTCCTTATCTGTTAAGATTTTGTTCTATTCTGCTGTAACTCCCACATGAACTGAAGTGTCCATGAAATCTCAAACTCTAAAACTGATCTCTCTGACCAGAGCCTTTTCTCTTTCCTATCTCAGTTAAATCTATTCTGTGTCCTCTTCTACCTCCTCGCATTATCTCTGTTATCTCCAGGCTGTCCCTTTTCCCTTTCCATTTAGATGTGAATTTTACAATTTCAAGCTAAACTCATTATATTTACTCCATCAAGAGAGCTGTGTTCTTTACCTACTGAATGGACTTTTGTCCACTGTCATGTCCTAATTGGAAACCTGGATGTCATCCTCTCTTTTATCCCTGGCTTCTAATCAATTACTAATTGCAAGTTTTTTTTTTTTTTTGAAGATTTATTTGTTGACTTAACAAACAATTTCTACTTTCTTCATTTTCCCAGCTTAGCACCTCACTCTCATAGCTGACCCCCTATACTGAGATCACAACCAACAGACAAGAGGCTCTTCAAACCTTCAGTTCAGTTCAGTTCAGTTCAGTTGCTCAGTCATGTCTGACTCTTTGCGACCCCATGAATTACAGCATGCCAGGCCTCCCTGTCCATCACCAACTCCCGGAGTTCTCTCAGACTCAAGTCCATTGAGTCCGTGATGACATCCAGCCATCTCATCCTCAGTCGTCCCCTTCTCCTCCTGCCCCCAATCCCTCCCAGCATCAGGGTCTTTTCCAATGAGTCAACTCTTTGGATGAGGTGGCCAAAGTACTGGAGTTTCAGCTTTAGCATCATTTCTTCCAAAGAAATTCCAGGGCTGATCTCCTTCAGAATGGACTGGTTGGATCTCCTTGCAGTCCAAGGGACTCTCAAGAGTCTTCTCCAGCACCACAGTTCAAATGTGTCTTCTCATTTTTTTCTTGCTTATCTGGTCCTCTTACTTTCCAAGATGAATCTCTCCAAGTTCTTGATATCTCCTACTCCCAAGGTTTCAGGGACCCTAAACCATTTGTTATCATATCTTTCTTATATCTTCCATCCTTCCTTCTCCATTGTTTTTACCTTTGTAGCTTTCCATTCACTTTTGAACACATTGCAGTCAAGCTTTTAAGAAATTATAGTCTGATTTCATACTACTGAATTGGTCACTTTATGGTCACCAGCCACATCCTGTTTACTAAACCCAGTGACTTCATCTTAGTCCTGATTTGACTCAACTTCAGGAAGCCATTAATTGTCCTAGTATAACATTATCTTTTCTCCTTGATTTGTTTGGTATTTCACTCTGTGGGTCATCTTTGCATTGCTCTTCTCTACCTTACACATGCCTTTTAACTTGTTTTCCACAAGCCTAGAATGCATTTTTTTTCCTAGACTTCCACCTATGTTTCCCTAATTTCCAGGCCTTTGTGTCTTCCTCTCACTGAACACTTCTACATTGTGTCTTTAGTTCTAACAGCTCCACTGTGCCCCAGACTTACATTTCTAGCTGCTACTACATCTCTTTATATAGATGATATGCCATTAGCATCTGAAACTCCACACTACCAAATTGTTTAATTCTCTCCTCCTTACTGTCTGTCACTCCTTTTCCTTCTACAATTTTCCATATTATCTTCTTTCAGATAATGGTATTATCATCTTACCAACAGTTCTGGCCTAGATCCTTTAAGATACTTTGGTTCCTCTCCATTCGTCACTTTCAACTTCCAATCAATTATCAAACTTGCACCTTCTGCTCAAAGACCCTTACTAAGTTATCCCTGCAACTTCCATTCCTGTACCTTTGCCCTGGTTCAAGTCTTCACATACTCTTATGCAATCTTTGTGGCCTTTTGGAATAGCCTTCCCTCGGGCCTCACTTGATATCTCCTACTCCCAAGGTTTCAGGGACCCTAAACCATTTGTTATCATATCTTTCTTATATCTTCCATCCTTCCTTCTCCATTGTTTTTACCTTTGTAGCTTTCCATTCACTTTTGAACACATTGCAGTCAAGCTTTTAAGAAATTATAGTCTGATTTCATACTACTGAATTGGTCACTTTATGGTCACCAGCCACATCCTGTTTACTAAACCCAGTGACTTCATCTTAGTCCTGATTTGACTCAACTTCAGGAAGCCATTAATTGTCCTAGTATAACATTATCTTTTCTCCTTGATTTGTTTGGTATTTCACTCTGTGGGTCATCTTTGCATTGCTCTTCTCTACTCTTACACATGCCTTTTAACTTGTTTTCCACAAGCCTAGAATGCATTTTTTTTCCTAGACTTCCACCTATGTTTCCCTAATTTCCAGGCCTTTGTGTCTTCCTCTCACTGAACACTTCTACATTGTGTCTTTAGTTCTAACAGCTCCACTGTGCCCCAGACTTACATTTCTAGCTGCTACTACATCTCTTTATATAGATGATATGCCATTAGCATCTGAAACTCCACACTACCAAATTGTTTAATTCTCTCCTCCTTACTGTCTGTCACTCCTTTTCCTTCTACAATTTTCCATATTATCTTCTTTCAGATAATGGTATTATCATCTTACCAACAGTTCTGGCCTAGATCCTTTAAGATACTTTGGTTCCTCTCCATTCGTCACTTTCAACTTCCAATCAATTATCAAACTTGCACCTTCTGCTCAAAGACCCTTACTAAGTTATCCCTGCAACTTCCATTCCTGTACCTTTGCCCTGGTTCAAGTCTTCACATACTCTTATGCAATCTTTGTGGCCTTTTGGAATAGCCTTCCCTCAGGCCTCTTTCAGTTCAGTTCAGTTCAGTTGCTCAGTCGTGTCTGACTCTTTGCGACCCCATGAATCACAGCATGCCAGGCCTCCCTGTTCATCACCAACTCCTGGAGTTCACACAAACTCATGTCCATCAAGTGGTGATGCCATCCAGCCATTTCATCCTTGGTCATCCCCTTCTCCTCCTGGCCCCAATCCCTCCCAGCATTAGAGTCTTTTCCAATGAATCAACTCTTCGCATGAGGTGGCCAAAGTACTGAAGTTTCAGCTTTAGCATCAGTCCTTCCAAAGAAATCCCAGGGTTGATCTCCTTCAGAATGGACTGGTTGGATCTCCTTGCAGTCCAAGGGACTCTCAAGAGCCTTCTCCAACACCACAGTTCAAAAGCATCAATTCTTCGGCGCTCAGCTTTCTTTACACTCCAACTCTCACAACCATACATGACCACTGGAAAAACCATAGCCATACATGACAACTGGAAAAACCATAGCCTTGAATAGACGGACATTTGTTGACAAAGTAATGTCTCTGCTTTTGAATATGCTATCTAGGTTGGCCATAACTTTCCTTCCAAGGAGTAAGCGTCTTTTAATTTCATGTTGGCAATCACCATCTGCAGTGATTTTGCTGCTGCTGCTAAGTCGCATCAGTCATGTCCAACTCTGTGCAACCCCACAGACGGCAGCCCACCAGACTCCATCATCCCTGGGATTCTCCAGGCAAGAACACTGGGTGGGTTGTCATTTCCTTCTCCAAAGCATGAAAGTGAAAAGTGAAAGTGAAATCGATCTGTTGTGCCCGACTCTTAGCGACCCCATGGACTGCAGCCCATCAGGCTCCTCCATCCATGGGATTTTCCAGGCCAGAGTACTGGAGTGGGATGCCACTGCCTTCTCCCACAGTGATTTTGGAGCCCCCCTAAATAAAGTCTTACACTGTTTCCACTGTTTCCCCATCTATTTCCCATGAAGTGATGGGACCAGATGCGATTATCTTTGTTTTCTGAATGTTGAGCTTTAAGCCAACTTTTTCACTCTCCACTTTTCACTTTCATCAAGAGGCTTTTTAGTTCCTCTTCACTTTCTGCCATAAGGGTGGTGTCATCTGCATATCTGAGGTGATTGATATTTCTCCCAGCAATCTTGATTCCAGCTTGTGCTTCTTCCAGCCCAGAATTTCTCATGATGTACTCTGCATAGAAGTTAAATAAGCAGGGTGACAATATACAGCCTTGACGTACTCCTTTTCCTATTTGGAACCAGTCTGTTGTTCCATGTCCAGTTCTAACTGTTGCTTCCTGACCTGCATATAGGTTTCTCAAGAGGCAGATCATGTGATCTGGTGTTTCCATCTCTTTTCAGAATTTTCCACAGTTTATTGTGATCCACACAGTCAAAGACGTTGGCATAGTCAATAAAGCAGAAATAGATATGCAGATGACACCACCTTTATGGCAGAAAGTAAAGAGGAACTAAAAAGCCTCTTGATGAAAGTGAAAGTGGAGAGTGAAAAAGTTGGCTTAAAGCTCAACATTCAGAAAACGAAGACCATGGCATCCGGTCCCATCACTTCATGGGAAGTAGATGGGTAAACAGTAGAAACAGTCTCAGACTTTATTTTTGGGGGCTCCAAAATCACTGCAGATGGTGACTGCAGCCATGAAATTAAAAGATGCATTAAAGTAATTAAGAGGATTAAATAATGTGTGTAATAGGGGACATAAGAGGATTTTGGGGGTGATGGAAATATTCATATTCTGTATCATGATTGTAATGGTAATTAGTGACATGACTATGGCATTTGTCAAAACTCAGGGAACTGTGCACCAAAAGGTATGAATTTCTGAATGTCAAGTGTACCTCAGTAAGCTTTACTTTTAAAATATAATAATAAAAAATTTTAATGCATATAAAGTAATTAGCACTGTGTTTGCCACTTAGTAAGTGCATAATAAATTATAGTTTTATGGGGCTATATCAGAATTATGAAACATTTATGCTTCTATTGTCACAGCAATGATTCTCCCCATAATTACTAAAATCCTACATCTTAGTGTACTGAATTGAAGATCAAATTCGGCATTCCTTGTATACCTCTTCTGCTCTTTAAATGTTATTAAATATCAAAGGAAAGTACCAAAGAACAGTTGCTGCCCAGGTGGTTCAATGGTAAAGAATCTGCCTGCCAAGCAGGAGACTCAGGTTGACTCCCTGGGTCAAGAAAATCCCCTGGAAAAGGCTCTTTGTCCATGGGGTTGCAAGAGAGGTGGACATGACTTAGCAACTAAACAACAGCAAGGGAACAGTCAGCAAAGGAATATTCAGCTATAGTGCTGAATATTTTCACTTTACAAAGATCTATTAAACTCCCATTGAGGGTGGACTCTATGGGATTCAGAGAGATATAAAGATGATACATGTGTTCCTCCATCTTAAACACTTAATATATATTCATTCATTCCAAAATTGTCTTTTGAATGTCGATTATGGGCCAAACATTTGCACTTGGAAATATATTTGGAACTGAGGGAGATAATTATTATCCTTATGAATCAATCTCCTGGGAGAAGTAGACTTTCACCCAAGAATTACCTCAATACATATTAAAAGTCTCAAAAATAGATACAAATGTTCAGCTGGCTTGGAAATATCACAGAAAAGACAGCTGACCTGAAATTCAGCAGAGTTGAGAACAAACCAAGAGTTTGTTTTCTCTGTGTGTGTGGTGCAGGAATATGGCAGATAAGAAGATGAAAGATAGAATTCTAGTGGTAGAGAAATTTTTTCTAGAAGGGATTCTCAATTGTGGATTTAAAACATGTGGTCTATGCACACATAGGGGACAGACTTACAGACACGGGGGATGGGGGAAGGAGAGAGTGGGATGAACGGAGAGAGCAGCATGGAAACATATATGCTACCATATGTAAAACAGACAGCCAGTGGGAATTTGCTGTATGACTCAGGGAACTCAAACTCAAACTCAAGTTCTGTGACAAACTAGAGGGGTGGGATGGGGAGGGAGATGGGAGGGGAGTTCAGAAGGGAGGAGACATATGTATACCTGCGGCTGATTCATGTTAATGTATGGCAGAAGCCAGCACAATATTGTAAAGCAATTATCCTTCAATTAAAAATAATAAATTTTTTAAAAACCATGTGATCTATGGACAATTGGGGATGTTTGAATATTGATTTATGTTAGATAATGACATCATGTCAATGCTGAGTTTTTTGAGTGTTATAATTATACCGTGGTTATGTGGAGATTATTCTTTTGCTTTAGGGGACATGTTGAAGTATTTATAGGGAACAGTGTCTTGACAGCACAATATTTTCAAATAATTCAACAAAAATAATGTTGAATAAGATGATAGGTAAACAGATATAAAAGTGGCAAATTTTTACAATTTGATGAATCAGAGTGAAGAGTATATGGTTGTTTACTGTACTATCCTCTCTCTCCTTCCGTTTCCCATCTCTCTTCATTGATGCTATTGTTACATGTTTTACTTTAAAATATGTCATAAACCTCTCAGTCCATTTCTATTATTTTTCTTTAATCCATTATCTTAAAAATTTTTTTATTCTAGGGTAAGATTTAGGAAAAGGAGTACGTCAAGGCTGTATATTGTCACCCTGCTTATTTAACTTATATGCAGAGTACATCATGAGAAACGCTGGACTGGAAGAAACACAAGCTGGAATCAAGATTGCCGGGAGAAATATCAATAACCTCAGATATGCAGATGACACCACCCTTATGGCAGAAAGTGAGGAGGAGCTAAAAAGCCTCTTGTTGAAAGTGAGAGAGGAGAGTGAAAAAGTTGGCTTAAAGCTCAACATTCAGAAAACGAAGATCATGGCATCTGGCCCCATCACTTCATGGGAAATAGATGGGGAAACAGTAGAAACAGTGTCAGACTTTGTTTTTTTGGGCTCCAAAATCACTGCAGATGGTGACTGCAGCCATGAAATTAAAAGGCGCTTACTCCTTGGAAGAAAAGTTATGACCAACCTAGATAGTATATTCAAAAGCAGAGACATTACTTTGCCGACTAAGGTCCGTCTAGTCAAGGCTATGGTTTTTCCTGTGGTCATGTATGGATGTGAGAGTTGGACTGTGAAGAAGGCTGAGCGCCGAAGAATTGATGCTTTTGAACTGTGGTGTTGGAGAAGACTCTTGAGAGTCCCTTGGACTGCAAGGAGATCCAACCAGTCCATTCTGAAGGAGATCAACCCTGGGATTTCTTTGGAAGGAATGATGCTAAAACTGAAGCTCCAGTACTTTGGGCACCTTATGCGAAGAGTTGACTCATTGGAAAAGACCCTGATGCTGGGAGGGATTGGGGGCAGGAGGAGAAAGGGACGACCGAGGATGAGATGGCTGGATGGCATCAATCCCCTTGCAGTAGTGTAAAAGACAAATGCATAGCATAGACTTCCAGACCTTTCACAGTGTGGTCCCACTCTAACTTTTCTAGCCTTATCTTTTACTACACGTTTCGTATAACTTGTGCTGTTTCTGTAATGTGACCTATATCAACTCTTTCTATGAATTTGCTTATGTTGTACTTTTCTGCACTATATTCATCTGTGAAATACCTATTCAATCTATGAGAGTCAGCTCAGGTGGCAGTCTTCCCCAAAGTTTTTTCCAACCCCTTCTTGTTTCAATTAATCTCTTCCTTCTCTGTATTCCTAATGAGCTGTGTGTAATTTTTGTGGCTATGTATATAGTTCTCTCCATGAAAAGCCCTTCAAAACCAGGCCTGTGACATCTATCACTGTACTCTTCACAGTGGCTATTTACATATTAATTGTATCATAAATGTTTGTTGAATTGAAATAAAGTTAGCTATTAACTTTAAATATTAGTATGAATTTTTATAAATAATTTTTATGATGTAATATTTCAGTAGTTAAGGACTGGAAAGGCTACTGAGTATCGTGAATCTATTTTTCACTGAGTTAGTATTTATGCCAAGATTGATTTCTAAGCAGTTTACAAAATGCAGTGCAAGTATAATAGTTATTCTTTTCAAGATAAAGTAAAACATATTAGGAAATTTGCTTTTTGACAGTAAAAATCAAAACAGCATATATACTTTAATTGTAAAATCAACTATTTTATTACTGCATTATGAAATGGTTACTTTGTTCTTACAGTTTCTTAACATTTGTTGCCATCTAGTGTTATATGTTGCATATTGCATGCTAAATAAGTGGAAGCAATTACATTTCATAAATATTATATCAGTGTTCAACAGAACTTTCCTCGGTGTTATGTGCTAGCCTAGATGGGAAGGGAGTTGGAGGGAGAATGGGTATGTGTATATATATGGCTGAGTCCCTTCACTGTTCACCTGAAACTATTACAACATTATTAATCAGCTATACTCAATACAAAATAAAAAGTTAAAAAAAAAGGCAAATACCATGTGATGTCACTTGTATGTGGAATCTAAAACATGACACCAATGAACTTATCTATGAAAAAGAAATAGACTTGCAGACATAGAGAACAGATTGTGATTGCCCGAAAAGAATGTGAATAAAGGATGTATGTGTGTCTATATATTTGTTGTTGTTGTTGTTGTTAAGTCGCTAAGTTGTGTCAGAATCTTTGCAACCCCATGGACTGCAGCACACCAGACTTCCCTGTCCTTCATTATCTCCCAAAGTTTCTGTGTGTGTATATATATGTATATAAAGGGCTTCCCCCGGTAGGAAGTAACTCAGTGGTAAAGAATCCACTTGCAGTGCAGGAGCCTCAGAAGATGGAGGTTTGATCCCTGGGTCAGAAGATCTCCTGGAGGAGGGCATGGCACCCACTCCAGTATTCTTGCCTGGAGACTCCCCCTTGACAGAGGAGCCTGGCAGGCTACAGTCTATGGGGTCGCACAGTCAGACACGACTGAAGTGACTTAGCATGTACACAGGTTTCCCATCTAGGTCACTGCATTTTAGGTCATTTTTAACAAAAACTGAAATAAGATGCATTAGCCATTTGAATTTTGAATACCTCAAACCAAGGATGCAAAAGGAAGAGGGTTGTCTAAGTCCCCAACTCCCCAAGACCTACAGCTGCTTCCACCAAGAAAGGGGTTGTGCTTAGGGAAAAGGAGGAGCCATGACCTTGGGAACTACTAAGAGAATGGCAGCTGCGGATCCCAAATTAACATGGTCACCTGTGAAGATCTATCAGTTAATTGTAGTTGGCCATTCCTTGACCTAGTCATTGAGGATTCAGTTATATGCCTTTACTAAATGGTTATATAGAGTATAATCAAGGGTACTGAGTCATCTGGGATTCTGAAAACTAGCACAGGAGTCTTAGAATTTAAAGACAAAGCTTTAATGGAAAGAAAAAAGTGAAAGTGAAAGTCACTCAGTCGTGTCCGACTCTTTGCAACCCCATGGACTATAGAGTCCTTGGAATTCTCCGGGCCAGAATACTGGAATGAGTAGCCTTTCCCTTCTCCAGGAGATCTTCCCAACCTAAAGATCATACCCAGGTCTCCCACATTGCAGGCAGATTCTTTACCCAGCTGAGCCACAAGGGAAGCCCAAGAATACTGGAGTGGGTAGCCTATCCCTTCTCCAAGGGATGATCTTCCTGACCCAGGAATCGATCCAGGGTCTCCTGCATTGCAGGCAGATTCTTTACCAACTGAGCTGTGAGGGAAGCCCTAATGGAAAGAATGTATACATATTTATTTAGTAGAACCAAATCTATATGAGGTCTGTTGCAGGATTAAATGACTTTTCTAGTTCCAAGTGTTAGTTAATATTTCCTTCACTGTGACCAGGAATATATATTAAAATGAAAACAATAGAACTAAAAGCTATAGAAGAATTGATGCTTTTGAACTGTGGTGTTGGAGAAGACTCTTGAGAGTCCCTTGGACTGCAAGGAGATCCAACCAGTCCATTCTGAAGGAGATCAACCCTGGGATTTCTTTGGAAGGAATGATGCTAAAACTGAAACTCCAGTACTTTGGCCACCTCATGCGAAGAGTTGACTCATTGGAAAAGACCCTGATGCTGGGAGGGATTGGGGGCAGGAGGAGAAGGGGATGACCGAGGATGAGATGGCTGGATGGCATCATGGACTCAATGGACGTGAGTCTGAGTGAACTCCGGGAGTTGGTAATGGACAGGGAGGCCTGGCGTGCTGCGATTCATGGGGTCACAAAGAGTCGGACATGACTGCGCGACTGAACTGAACTGAACTGAAGATTTAGGAGTTTATTGCTGCCTTACATGTCAGACTCAGACAGTTCCTGTCCTCAGGTAGCTTACCATCAAATTTCACAGATGAAACAATTACCTGAATTATGGTTTTATTTGGTTAGTTTAAAACCACAATCACAGAAAACTAATCAAACTGATCACATCGACCACAACCTTGTCTAATCCAATGAAACTGTGAGCCATGCCATGTAGGGCCACCCAAGATGAAGGGGTTGTGGTGGAGAGTTCTGACTAAACGTAGTCCACTGAAAAAGGCAATGGGAAACCACGTCAGCATTCTTGCCTTGACAACCTCATGAACAGTCGAAAAGGCAAAAAGATATGACACTGAAAGATAAAGTCTCCAGGTTGGTAGGTGCCCAATATACTACTGGAGAAGAGTGGAGAAATAGCTCCAGAATGAATGAAGAGGCTGAGCCAAAGCAGAAACAACGCCCAGTTGTGGATGTATCTAGTAGTGAAAGTAAAGTCCGATGCTATAACGAACAATATTGCATAGGAACTTGGAATGTTAGGATCAAGATTCAAGGTAAATTGGAAGTGGTCAAACAGGAGATGGCAAGAGTGAACATCGACATTTGAGGAATCAGTGAACTAAAATGGACAGGAATGGGCAAATTTAATTCACATGACCATTATATCCACTACTGTGGACAAGAATGCCTTAAAAGAAATGGAGTAGCCCTCATAGTCAACAAAAGAGTCCAGAATGCAGTACTTAGGTGCAATCTAAAAAATGACAGAATGATCTCTGCCGGTTTCCATGGCAAACCATTCAATATCACAGTGATCCAAGTCTATGACCCAAGCACTAATGCCGTAGAAGCTGAAGTTGAACGGTTCTATGAAGACCTTCAAGATCTTCTAGGACTAACACCAAAAAAAAAAAAAAAAAAGATGTCCTGTTCATCACAGAGGATTGGAATGCAAAGTAAGAAGTCAAGAGATACCTGGAGTAACAGGCAAGTTTGGCCTTGAAGTACAAAATGAAGCAGGGCAAAAGCCAATAGCGTTTTGCCAAGAGAATACACTGGTCATAGCAAACACCCTCTTCCAGCAACACAAGAGACATTACCAGCAGGTCAATACTGAAATAAGATTGATTATATTTTTTTCAATCGAAGATGGAGCATCTATAGAATCAGCCAAAACAAGATCAGGAGCTGACTGTGGCTCAGATCACGAATTTCTTATTGCCAAATTCAAACTTAAATTGAAGAAAGTATGGAAAACCATAGGCCATTCAGATATGATCTAAATCAAATCCCTTATGATTATACAATGGAAATGACAAATAGATTCAGTGGATTAGATCTGATAGACAGATGCCTGAAGGACTATGGACAGAGATTCATAACATTGTACAGAAGGAGGTGATCAAAACAATCCCCAGGAACAAAATGCAAAAGGCAAAATGGTTATCTGAGGAGGCCTTACAAATAGCTGAGAAAAAAAGAGAAGCAAAAGGCAAAGGAGAAAAGGAAAGATATACCCATTGACTGCAGAGTTCCAAAGAATAGCAAGGAGAGATAAGAAAGTCTTCGTAAATGAATAATGTAGAGAAACAGAGGAAAACAATAGAATGGGAAAGACTAGAGATCTCTTCAAGAAAATTAGAGATACCAACGGAACATTTCAAGCAAAGATGGGCTCAATAAAGGACAGAAACAGTATGGGCCTAACAGAAGCAGAAAATATTAAGAAGAGGTGGCAAGAATATACAGAAGAAGTATACAAAAAAGATCTTAATGACCCAGATAACCATGATGGTATGATCCCTGTCCTAGAGCCAGACATTTTAGAGTGCAAAGTCAAGTGGGCCTTAGGTAGCATCACTATGAACAAAGCTAGTGGAGGTGATGCAATTCCAGCTGAGCTATTTAAAATTTTAAAAGATGATGCTGTGAAAATGCTGCACTCAATATGACAGCAAATTTGGAAAACTCAACAGTGGCCACAGGACTGGAAAAGGTCAGTTTTCATTCCAATCCCAAAGAAAGGCAATACCAAAGAATGTTCAAACTACTGCACAATTGCACTCATTTCACATGCTAGTGAAGTAATGTTCAAAATTCTCCAAGCTAGGCTTCAACAGTACATGGATTGAGAACTTCCAGATGTTCAAGCTGGATTTAGAAAAGGCAAAGGAACTAGAGATCAAATTGCTAGCATCTGTTGGATCATAGAGAAACCAAGAGAATTCCAGAAGAACATCTACTTCTGCTTCATTGACTATACTAAAGCCTTCGAAGAGGTGGGAATACCAGACCACATTACCTGCCTCCTGAGAAATCTGTGTGCAGGTGAAGAAGCAACAGTTAGAACTGGACATGAAACAACAGACTGGTACAAATTGGGAAAGGAGTATAACAAGACTGAATACTGTCACCCTGCTTATTTAACTTATATGCAGAGTACATCATGCAAAATCTCAGGTTGGAGGAAGCACAAGCTGGAATCAAGATTGCTGGGAGAAATATCAATAATCTCAGATATGCAGATGACACCATTCTTATGGCAGCAAGTGAAGAGGAACTAAAGAGCCTCCTGATGAAAGTGAAAGAAAAGAGTGAAAAAGCTGGCTTAAAACTCAATATTCAAAAAACAAAGATCATGGCATCCAGTCCCATCACTTCATGGCAAATAGATGGGGAAAAATGGAAACAGTAAAAGACGGTTTTCTTGGGCTCCAACCATTCAACCATCTCATCCTCTGTCGTGCAGATCACTGCAGATTGTGACTGCAGCCATGAAATTAAAAGATGCTTGCTCTTTGGACAAAAAGCAATGACAAACCTAGACAGTATATTAAAAAGCAAAGACATTACTTTGCTAACAAAGGTCTGTATAGTCAAAGTTATGGTTTTTCCAGTAGTCACGTATGGATGTGAGAGTTGGACCATAAAGAAGGCTGAGTATCAAAGAATTGATGCTTTTGAACTGTGGCACTGGAAAAGACTCTTGAGAGTGCCTTGGACTGTAAGGAGATCAAAGTAGTAAATCCTAAAGGAAATCAACCCTGAATATTCTTGGAAGGACAGATGCTGAAGTTGAAGCTCCAATCCTTTGGCCACCTGATGCGAAGAACTAACTCATTGGAAAAGACCCTGATGCTGAGAAAGATTGAAGGCAGGAAGAGAAGGGGACAACAGAGGATGAGATGGTTGGATGGCATCACTGACTGAATGGATGTGAGTTTGAGTAAGCTCTGGGAGATGGTGATGGACAGGGAAGCCTGGCATTCTGCAATCCATGAGGTCGCAAAGAGTCAGACATGACTGAGCGACGAAAGAACAATGGTTTTATTTAGAGTTCTGACATAATGTAGCTGTAGCTAGACCCTGGCTCTGCTCTGGTCTCCCTGATTTCCAAAACTTCTCTACCAATTGTTGTAGAACTGAAGAAGAAATGGAAGCCAGAGAGTCAGCTTTACAGAGTTACCACTGCATAAAGTCAGCCTCAATCTGTGGGAAGTAAATATAGTTATCACTGAAAACCTAGCTAGTTTTTGAAATATATAAGATAACAATCCTTACTTAAAACAAGTATTTTATCAAGAAAATTTTTAACACAAGAGTGAACAGACATTTCCACTGCATAATCTGAAACCAATGTTGCTTTGAGTTAAATATATATCCATATTAACAGATATCTTTGTATCTAGATGTTTCTTATAGTCACAAAATTTAGTTGTCCTCTTGTCCACGTTCAATCAAACCTCTGTTGTGGCTGGTGATGCTACTATTACAAACATGATTGCCATTAACCAATTTTGAGTCCTAGGAGATATACAGTCAAAATTTTCCCCTTTATTGGTATATTATTAGCAGTAATGCTTGAGCAAAGTTAAGAATGCCTCAAAAGAGTGGTTCATAGGTTAATTATAGAGAATCCTCACTACATAGTTTAAGCTTGTGTATACAGTTTTAAGATTTCTCGACACGTGGCACAAAAACAGACACACAGATCAATGGAACAGAACAGAGTCCAGAGATAAACCCACACACCTATGGACAATTAATCAATTCAAGAAAGGAGGCAAGAATATACAATGGAGAAAAAACAATCTCTTCAGCAAGTGGTGATGGGAAAGTTAAAGAGCCACATGTAAATCAATGAAGTTAGAACACACCCTCCCATCATACACAAAAATAAACTCAAAATGACTCAAACACTTAAATATAAGACAAGACAGAATAAAACTCCTAAAACAGAACATAAGAAAACATTCTCTGACATAAATCATTCAAATGTTTTCTTAGGTCAGAAAATATACATGCATGCCTATGTTCTCACCAGCACTATTTACAATGGCCAAGACATGGAAAAAAACTGAATGCCCATCAACAGATGAATGGATAAAGAAGATATGATATACATATACAATAGACTTTACTTGGCCATTTAAAAGAATGAAATAAAGCCATTTGCAGCATCATGGATGGACCTAGGGATTATGATACTAAGAAAAGTAAGTCAGAAAGAGAAAGACAAATACCATATGACATCACTTATAAGTGAAATCTAAAATACAGTACAAATAAACCTATCTGTGAAGCAGAAACAGACTCAAAGACACAGAGAACAGACTTGTGTTTGTCAAGGGGAAAGTAGGGTAAGGGAAGGATAGATTAGGAGTTTGGGATTAGCAGATGCAAGCTATTATATATATGATGGATAAACAAGAAAGTCCTACTGTATAGCACAGATAACTATATTAAGTTCTGTGATAAATAACAATTGAAAAGAATATATATATGTATAACTGAGTCACTTTGCTGCACATCAGAAATTAACACAACACTGTAAATCAACTATACGTCAATAAAATTTTTTGAAAAGATCTCTCATTATGGAGATTTAGTTTATTACAATGATCTTATGTCATGTTTATTTCAGTACTTTTAATGGCTACAAATTTATTCTTCAAGGACTTTTTTTTAAAACATACAACCACGAGTTATCCAAAGGCAAATATAATAAATAAAGTAAATGATCCAAATACGTATTTTTTCCAGTAGAAGGGGTGATAGAAATTAGCTATAATTATAAAGTAATATGAATTGTTTTTCTTCTATGTTTCTTTAACTGGTTTTAAAGACAAATGTCAAAGAATTTTATTGATGTTTCCAGTAATTACATCATTGTTCAACAAATGTGTAGCCTTCTGGAATTTCAACTTTGAGGAACAACATAATTTACATTTCATTATTTTTTTAGAACTCACCTAACTTTACAATTGTATCTTTTAGCTAATGGCTTCAATTCAAGTAATTCATTTTAGCTATAAAAAGCATTTAGTGCTAACTGGAAGTTAACAATGGAATTTTTTTGACCGCTCAGAAATATATTTTATTTATCTTTATTAAGTATAGTTAATTTATAATATCATGTAAGTTTCAGGTGTACAGTACGTGATTCATTTTTTTTGCAGACTATATTCCATTATAGATTATTATAAGATATTGAGCATAATTCCCTGTGCTATATGTTTAGTAGATTATATATGTTAATCCTGTGCTCCTAATTTGTCCTTCCTCCCCACCTTTGATACCATAAATTTGTTTCCTGTTTGTTTTGTTTACAGATTCTTTATTATTTTTTAGATTCCACATATAAGTGATGTCACAGAGTATCTTTCTCTGTCTGACGCTTCACTAACCATAATGTTCTCTAAGTCTATCCATGCTGTTCCAAATGGCAATATTAAATTCTTCTTGTGGCTGAGTAATATTCCATTACACACACACACATCTATCACATCTTCTTAAGCCAATTGTCTATTGATGGGCAACACTGTTATTATTAATAAATATATCCTTCATTCAGTTAATAAGCAGGTCTCAGGGCTACATGGGACCTGAAACATGCTTGAGGAGTGCAACACATAAAACTAATAAATATTAAATGATTAGGGTCAAAATTTAAAAGTTGCTGCTTTAATGTGAGCCTTTAATAATAATTCTATTAGCTTACTAATCTAATGCATAAAAATGAATACATTGTATTTTTGTCTCCTTTCTTGGCTGTGCCTTAGTCCAACATTATTCCTCTGTTCCTTAATCCTGAATCGTGGCCTAAATAACTAATCAGGACAACACGAACACCTGATTTACATTCAAACTACTTGGAGGCAGTCCTGTCCTGCAACTAAAATATGGTGATCCACATACCACCCAAGTTAAGCACTGCCCATTGTCATAAATTAGAATACGATATAATTTATCTAGCTGAATAAAGACTTTGCAAGAGAAGACAATTATTATATGAAGAAACAGAAAAAATATTTATCCTCATATGCAATGCTTATTAAATTGTATTCATTATATAGTACTGGATTTTTTTCTTCATATTTATATTATTCCAGAAAAGGATTTAAGGTAGGTGAGTAAACTATATTACTCATAAGCAATAGGCTGTGTAGGTTGATTTTCCCCTCAAAAATATAATTTCATACACTGTGAAAGCATAATAAAAGTAGCTTAGATATTTAAGCAACAAGATTCAAACACTACTGACCTGGCTTGCAGTTGTTTAGTTGCTAAGTTGTGTCTGACCCTTTTGTGAGACCATGAACTGTAGTTTGCCAGGCGTCTCTGTCCATGGACTTTCCCAGGCAAGAATACTGGAGTGGGTTGCCATTTCCTTCTCCACGGGATCCTCCCGACCCAGGGGCTAAACCCATGTCTCCTGCATTGCAGGCAGATTCTTTCCTCTGAGCCACCAGGGAAGCCCCACTGAGCTTGCTAGTTTATACAGTAATGTATACATTGAACAATCTAGCCCATCAGTTACTATATTTAGCATCCACAGCAATTCATATCAATGTGGGCTAATTATTCTGACTAAATGGATCCATCAATTCAACTCAAAAGTTAGTATTTTGATTTCCCTCCTACTGAATTGACATTGTCTCTGTGATGTACCCATTGTCTAAATCATGGCATTCCAGATCAAGCCCATAGTAACAGATCTTAAACATCAATCCCCACTGACCAACGCCTTCCCTCCAATCAGTCACTATTTCTCCTTCCCACCCCCTCCTTTCCATCCCATACCATTATCTTTCTTGTCATTTCTCAGTTGCTGCAGTAGCTTTTCAGATGCTCCTGTCACCACCAATACTGGTCAAAAACCCCTTCATGCCATGGTCTGAGGAAGTTTCCCAAACCACAGATCTGATCATATCACATCCATAATTGAAACCCTTCAAAATGCCTCCCCTGTTGTTAAAGTAGGAGCTTTAAAACCTTCTTTACGTAACCAATTGGAAGCAATGCTCACAGCACAAGGCACACAAACGAATTCATGATGTGCATATATGCATGACTGAAGTAAAAGTTTTATGGAGCAAACTTACCCTTAATTCTTGTGATGCACTCTGATATTTCCTATTCTATTCGATTCTTCTGTTCTATAAAATTCAATTTCACACACACACAAATTATTGATTCCAAATGTAGTGCTGAAGAAGACTCTTGATAGTCCCTTGAACAGCAAGGAGATCAAACCAGTCAATCCTAAAGGAAATCAACCCTGAATATTCATTGGAAGGATTGATGCTGAAGCTTTAATCCTTTGGCTACCTGATGCGAAGAGCTGACTCATTGGAAAAGACTCCGATGCTGGGAAAGATAGAAGGCAGGAGAAGGGGCGACAGAGGATGAAACGGTTGGATGATATCACCAACTCAACAGACATGAGTTTAAGCAAACTCAGGGAGATTGTGAAGGACAGGAAAGCCTGGTGTGTTGCAGTTCCTGGGGTCACAAAGAGTTGGACACGACTTAGTGATTGAACAACAACAGCAAATTGATCTTGCAAACCACTAATAGATCATAAGGTACAGTTTGAAAAATGCTGGTCTGGAGGATAAAGTTTAAACTATTTACTCTGTTTCCAAGCCTTCTTCTGATATAGATCTGGATGACAATTCTGGGTTCATTCATTCATTATCTCACCAATAAATAGCTGACCAAAACTTACTCACTCACTACCTGTCCGGCCCTAGGCCGGAGTAAAGGCTCAGTGCTAACCAGAGGAGTTCAGTATTTTGTGGAACACAGACCAGCACAAAGACTATCACCATTCAGTTATGAAATAAAGGTAAAACTCAGCCGAAGCAATTAATTCCTACCCCAAAGGGATCATCAGCACAGCAGGCTAGCGGACTCAGCTTCAAGCACCTGGCTGTCTATAAACACATTTC
Source organism: Aepyceros melampus (assembly GCA_006408695.1). NCBI lineage: Eukaryota > Metazoa > Chordata > Mammalia > Artiodactyla > Bovidae > Aepyceros > Aepyceros melampus. The sequence goes on from SJXQ01008512.1 coordinate 110,655, forward strand.
AGAGATCTGTCGGTGATTTTTAAGAGACACACCAACGTTATGGACTTTTGTTTCCTCTAGTGATTTATAATGTGCGTTTTATGATTGGAAAGTTTTCTGTACAACACTCCAATAAACATTTTGGTTTTAAATTCAAAAAAAAGAAGACTCGTCTGCAGGTGCTCCTGCTCGGCTTGGGCTCCCAGAGCCTCCCTCGCCGCACCTCCTCCCCGCCTCCCAGGCTGTGACTCCAACCAGGGATGCCCCCTACCCCCGCCACCACCAGATGTGT
>SJXQ01008512.1:111293-171635 GCA_006408695.1 Aepyceros melampus
GCGCCGCGTTCCCTTCCCCTCGCCACCCGCTCCCTGCCACCCCAGCACCCTGAAGCCCCGCACCCTGGAGGAGGAGGTCCGGACGCAGCTTGCCAGGGGCCTCCCTGTGGACTTTAAACCCAGAGAACTCTACCCGCCCTTCAGGGCGTTCAAGCAGTATGAAGGGTCCCTGACCAAGCTCGCATAGAGCAGCCTGCGGGTGTTGTGATCCGTGACAGCCCGGCCGGAGCAGAAGCCGTCAGAACGCATTGAACTGTATTCGCTTTGATCCTGAGAACGCGCAGACCCTGAGGCTAAAGTTTGCCAAAGCCAACACCAAGACGGCCAAGAACAAGCTGATGGCCACACCAAATCCCACCAATGCCCAGCCCGCCCTAGAGCGCGCTTCAGCGTATGGGACCCCTAAGACCTGATACCCCAATGCCCGCATCCTTGGGCGGGTAGGGCCCCGACCTTCTGCCCACCGCGGAGCTGACCCCCACCACTCACTTGCTGCACTCACCTGCCCAGCTGTCACTGCTCAGAGAAGGCAGGTCAGGAGGCACTCTCCCGTTTTCAGGATGAAGAAACTGATGCCCACGGTGGTGCTGCTGCACTTCCTTTGACATCACCTGTGAGGACGGAAATCTGGTCGATTCTGTTAGTTCTTCAGTCTTGTCACCGCAGCACGAAGCCTGGGCCCCACCGGCCCTACCCGGAGGAAGCTGCCCTGAGCTTGCCCTGCCCCCAGGCTCCGGCCCTGGCAGAGCTGCAGCTTTCTTCTGAAGACTGAATTTTAAGCCTGATTCAGTGGACTGTTTCCTTCTTCCTTTCTCTCCTCTTCCTCAGCCCTGCCCTGCCCCCGAGTCCCTCTCCAAGGCCTCACGGTAGGATTCATGGTCTTCTCACCAGGATGGTGCAGCGCCCTGCCGTGCAAAGTCGCTTCAATTGTGTCTGACTCAGTGCTATGGACCATAACCTACCAGGCGCCTCTGTCCATGGGATTTTCCAGGCAAGAATACTGGAGGGGGTTGCCATGCCCTCCTCCAGGGGATCTTCCCGACCCAGGGATTGAACCCGTGTCTCTTAAGTCTCCTGCACTAGCAGCATATTCTTTGGCGCGACCTGGGAAGACTCCCAGACCCAACTCAGAGACCTGACCCCCAATCTAAAGTTGCTCCCACAGCTCCACCTCGAAGACGCCAAGCGTTTAATCCTGCATGTTTTCCAGCAAGAATTAAGACACTTGAACTCGTGAATGTGAGTGCACCATTTGTTCTCACATTGTGTCACCATAGCAACAGGTCCCGACCACTAAGGGTTCATCATTCCCCGCCCTTCTCCCCACATGCTACCCCTGCACCCAGCCCACCTCAGTGAGGACCAAGTCCTGCAGCTAGTTCCATCCAGCGCCCTTCAGCCAGCGCTCCTCACCACCCAACTCACTTCCCGCCTGAACAGAAAGGACCACCCAGCCAAGGGAGAACGTTTTCTTGGTCATCTCAATAATCGAGGTCCTCTGCTTCCTCCTCCGCAGAGGGGCCAACAGCCAGTTAAGAAAATCCTTTCTCTGCCCTGTTTGCTTACCTCTCTCTCCACCTACACACCCCACCCCTGCCATGGCTCATCCTTCTTTTCAAATTTCAAAACCAACCAAAAGTGAAATTATTTTTGTAGCCTATGTAACAAAATATTTGTGCCACATAAAGAAGAAAAAGCTGTAAACACAGACTGTTAAGGCAGCACATAGTGGAGACATTTAGGGCATTGCTGGGGGGGTGGGGGGAATAGAAAGACTTCCCAGAGGAACACACCTCTAAACTGACACTTAACAGAAAAATAGACATTAACCGGGAAAAAGAAGTGGTGAGAGGTAGAGTCTCAAGCAGAAGAACAGTTTGTATACCACTGAGGTGATAGTGACAGGACCTTTTTGAAAAGTAAAGCATTTCTGTGGGGCTGGACAGAGCTCAGGGACACATGATAGAAGATAAGGATGGAGGAGCGTGGAACGCCCCATGGAGTGTGTTGAAAGCCACACTTGCTCTTTTAGGCCAGGGTTTCCAGATCTAGCCTAGGTATCTTGAGGACTCCACAGAGGTCCTTGGCACTGCAGGGAGAGACAAGTCAATGGATCTGAGAAGGGCCAAATGGACAGGTGTTCCAAACTAGAGGTGTGGCAAAAAGAAGAGTGGGAGTCAAGAGAAGGAAGAGACAGCCCGGGGAATTGAATTCTTGAACAAGTCCTCACCTTTAAACTCACTGTGTCTTCTGTTCCCTTTGCTTGGAATAGGAGTTCTTAAGCTTACTTATTTATTCTTTCACAGTGACTCCCTTGGACAATCTGGTGAAGCCTATGAACTTTTCTCAGCATAATATATTTAAATGCATAAGTGTACATATTATTACATAGACGTACATGTTACTATGAAGATATAATTGTATAAAGAAAGAAATTCATGTGGCTAAAAACTTGCTAAAGATAACACAGGTACTCAGAAAGAAAAGAAAGTGAAGTAGCTCAGTTGTGTCTGACTCTTTGCAACCCTGTGGACTGTAGCCTACCAGGCTCCTCCCTCCATGGGATTCTCCAGGCAAGAATATTTGAGTGGCTTGCCATTTCCTTCTCCAGGGGATCTTCCTGACCCAGGGATCAAACCCGGGTCTCCTGCATTGTAGGCAGACGCCTATGCAATTAACAGAATATTAGGAAAACAAATTTGTGTTATATAGTATGCCATAAATTACAAATTCTTACAGTGAGTCTAATTCCTATAGTAATTTCAAAGTAGCAATGTGTGCAAATTAATATTTGAAGAATCTGAGTCGACCACAATATGACTATATCTATGTTTCTATTGGTAAAAAGTTACAAGTATTGCTAACACTACTGGTTTGTGACCTATATTTATAATGGAAAAAAAATATTAAATTTCAAACTGGAGGTTAGTGAAAATAAAGACATACTCATTTTCTTTTCCCAATTCTTCAAGGCCCTTAATTTGAACCATGAACCCCTTGATAGAGCCCCTTGCTTAAAGCCCTTTCTTATCTTGTCCATGAGTTGTATGTATCCTCTAAGATTTATTTTATATGTTACTATGTGTTCACAAAGCTAGGTTCCCATAACAGTTGTACATAGTTCTATTCAGCCTGTGAGGAACTGCTGTTATCACGTGTTTACTTATCAGTTCTCCTCCAAACTGGAATGTGAGTCCCTTGAGGGAAGAAATTGCTTCTGATACATCTTAGCATCAGGAGTACCTGGTACCGCCATGCCCATAAAAGCCTATTAAGTGAATGAGCACACTGTTCTGTGAGAACACTAATTACTTTATAGACTGCTGGGAAAGTATGGAGGTGGGGGAGAAGATGATGCTTTATTTGTATGTGTCTTTCAGGGATACAGAAATTTCATATTATGGTTGTTATGGTTCAATGAAAAGAATGTTAGAAAACCTGCCTAGAACAAGGCAGTGAATAAAAATCAGAGTGCATAAATGGTGGGTGGAAATGTGTGTGTGGCAATCAGAACATGAAAGCTTCTTGTTTAATTTTGCCCTTTGCTCTAATGGCAACATAGCTGAGATGAACTGTTTTTCTAGGGAGAAATTGGAATCATGGAACAAGAAGCAGTCCTGGAGACCTGTGAGAGGTGAAGAACTGGGCTGCCTGAAGCTTGCTTCTTCACTTTGGTTTCTCAGTCATGAGAAACGTAGGTGAATTTACTGTGAGGCTAAATTTTCAGGTCTCTTCATTTACATGGGCCCTTTCTAGGGTCACTTAATTTTGTTATTTGTAATTTCTTTGTGAATATGTGTATTTTCCAAAGAGGACGTCCCAAATTGTATAAGCACTAAGATTCTAGTTACAGTTTAGAAAAATGTTACAGAACTGTGCCCAGCACATAGTATGCTCTGTAAACATTAACCAGCTAACTAACTAATGTATATGACGAATTGTCTAACCTCCTGTCATAGGGTCTCTTACATTTGCAGAATAAAATTCACTCACAGCACTCAGGCGTGAACATGTTTCATCCCTGCTTTCGATCATTCTTTACTCCTTTCCTGAAATACTTGTACCTTCCCCTTCTCTCTCATTCCCTTAAATCATGACAATCCTGTAAAGCCCAAGGTAATAAGTGGATCATAGAACACAGTGATGGCTAAGAGCATTTCAGTGGTAGTGTTTAGAAAAACATGAAAAATAAACCATGGCATGTGTGGTAGTGACACCACTTAAAGGAGAAAGGTATGGACTGACCGTGCCATCAGATTTAGGAGGTGAATGTGAAAGGATAATGATTATAAAATGGGCTTTAAAAAAATTCAGCAGTTATTCCACAACTTTATTTCTAGGCAAACTGAATACCTAAAGTGAAAAAAAAATCGGTGTTTTAAACTATCCCACTTGTCCCTAAAATTGAGAGAGCCTTTAGGAACACAGCATCTCTGGGATGACAATTCCAATATTTAATGTATGTGGACAAATTATCTCACAGAAAGGCCCCAACACAAGAGTTATTGATGTGGACCATCAGCAATTTTTTTTAAAAGTCTTCACTGAATTTGTTACAGTATTGCTTGTTTTATGTTTTGGTTTTTTGGCTGAGAGGCACGTGGGGTCTCAGCTCTCTGACCAGGGAACCTGCACCCTCTGCACTGTAAGGTGGAGTCTTAACCACTGGACTATTCGAGAAGTTCCAAGAGTTGTTGATAAATGTACATCTTAAAAAAAAATAGTACCTTTTAAAGTAAAAGAGAACTCCTCTAAATATTTAACTCAGTGTAATTAAATGTGACTTTCATTTGAAATTTTATTTAAAAAACACTGCAACCTGAAAAGACATGAAGAAAATTTAAATAGATGTTACTAACTGAAAGAAGCCAATCTAAAAGGCCTCCTACTTTATTATTTCAACCATACAACATTTTCAAAAACTTAAAACTATGGAGACATAAAGTGATCAGTGGCTCCAGGGGTTTGGAGGAGGGAGGGATGAACAGACAGAGTGAAGAGGATTTTCAGGACAGTGAAACAACTCTGTATGAAAATATAATGGCAAATACCTGTCATTATACATTTGAATAAACTCACGTTTAGCCCCTCTGACTATATCAAGAGTGAGCCGCAATGTAAACCTGGACTTTGGGTGAAAAAGATGTGCAAAGGTAGGTTCATCAGTGGTAAAAATGCACTGTTGCAGGATATCATAGTGGAAGAAGTTGAGTATGTGTGGAGACAGGGTATATGGGAACTTCCTGGACTTTCTGTTCAATGTGGGGTAAACTTAAAACTGTTCTAAAACATATGAATTAAAAGTATATGCTTTCCCTGATTTTAAGTTTAGCATTTAATAACTTAAGGATATGAATTAAATTTTTGAAAAAGAATCCATCATTTTGATACTCATAATATAGAGTCTATGCATAATATAGTAACCATTAATAAACTGTGAAACAAAATGCTTTAAAAAGTGCCACTGCAGTTATGACTTCTAATTCTAAACTTTTAAGACATTTTTTCCCCCTTAACTATTCTTTTCACCTTGTCTTGCATTCTTGCTGAATCTTGGTGTAATATTCTGTTTCCCAGACTACACAGTAAGCAGTTCTAAGACAGAAGAAGAATTGTGACTGCGACTCCTGTGTTTTCCTTATAGTCAGGGGGAGAGGGCGTTTCCAGCAGAAGGAACAGGGTCAGGAAAGACACAGAATGTGAGGCAGAGGTCAGAGAGAGACCAGGGAGCCAGACAAGTGATGGGTGATGAAGCTGAAAACTGGATAAGGTTAGTCCAAGAGATTTAGATTTTATTCTGTAGGCAGTGAGGACTTGGTTTTCATAAAAAACAGGACAGTGACACATTAGAACTGTGCTAAAGAAGATTATTCTGGCAGCAGATTGTAAAAAGGGTTGGTGCAGAGGAGAGGAGGCACAGCGTCTGATGGACATAAAGGCACCGGCTCCTGTTTACTGCGAGCTCACTATGTACTAAGCACTGTGATGAATGTTTTATGTGCATTATCCTACCTAATCTTCATAACAAGTCCACGAAGCAGATGCTACGATTATTCTCATTCAACCATGAGGAAAATGGAGAAGTGGAGGCTTGGAGAAGTTACATAAGAGTCAAATTCTTGGGTGTGTGACCTGTTGTACCACACAGGGCCTGCTGTCACTATATTGGAATTCCTTTTCCTAACGAGAGGCCCCATTTTCACTTTGCACTAGCTCTGTGGAATTTTGTAGCCATTGTTAAGTAATTTTGTCTAGGGCTATGGGGTCACACAGAGTCGGACACGACTGAAGCGACTCAGCAGCAGCAGCAGCAGCATACAGGTAATAGATGTCAGACATGGGGTTTAAGAGTGCAAGTCCTCAACTATAGAGGTTCCCAGGTGGCACAGTGGTAAAGAACCCATCTGCCAAGAGATGCAAGAGATGCAGGTTTGGTCCCTTGGAGTAGGAAATAACAACCCACTCCAGTATTCTTGCCTGGAAAATTCCATGGACAGAGGAGCCTAGAGGCTATAGTTCCATGGGGTCAAAAAGAATCGGACACGACTGGGCATGCACGCACGTTCTCAGCTGTGCTGTACTGTACTAGCTTATGATCCAAGAACAAAAGGAATGGATTTGAAGGAATTTTGTCAATACTGACAAAGTTTAGAAAGTGGTTTTTTTTTTTTTATTTAAAAGAATTTTGTTGTGACAACTTTTTAAGGATTTCACAAAACCTCTTGAGATAACCAGAAGTTCCCTATTGAGAAACAGGCTATTACATCACTGAGGGTGCTGTTGACTGGCCTTGCTGGTAGGGGAGCTCTGAGCTTTGTAGCAGGTTGATTGTGACACCTGGTGACAGCAACGTGTTATTGCAAGGATTTATTTTTCTGTTTCAGGAATCAGGCTGTTTAGTCTGATTGTGTTTTTTTAAGACGTCCCCTTAAATTTTACACTTCCCAGACTATTTTTCTGTTTTTGAAAAAACAAATTGAAAAAATGCCTGACTGACTTGCCCCAGTTTTTAATAAGAGCTGTTCATAGAAAAATATTCATATAGGAACCATCACATAATCTAATTCAAAGATTTTTTTAAAGAATAATGTTGAGGGGACCAAAAATTAAAACACAAATGCATACTAGTTATGAATGTATATATGTTTCCAAATAATATTTGGCATGTTTTTTTTATTCACTCCTACAGAATCTGTGTAGGCGAGTAGATAGTACTACTAGAATCATAGTCTTACAATATTTTCAACAGAAACCCACATTTTATCTGCAGCAGTGTTAGAATTACATCTGGTACTAAATAGTTGACATGGTAGTCATAGGAAAACTGAGTGATTTTAAAGTATAATAATATATTCATGTATTAAAATTTGAGGGGTTCTTTTGCTGTTGCTTAAGAGTTATTTTCACTTTACCAAGCACCTAATTATGTGAACTCAAGAAATGTTTAAATGACTGAATGAAAACTTGTCACAGTGAAAGAAGAGCTATCACTAAAGTTAAAGGAGTCTATCTGCCCAGTTCCTGGATTCATTTTAGAATGCCAGCTGAATGGACACAAATAGACTGCCTATGATTGTTGAGCTCTGAAAGTCTCACAGTAATATTTGAATCCTCCAAATGTTCTCTCACCTCATAGGAGCAAATATTATATAGTAATACTTTCCCAACTTCCAAGCATGTGTCCTTAAAATTTTCTAAAGGTAAAAACTTAGATGCTGAAGTTGAAGCTCCAACACATTGGCCACCTGATGTGTAGAGCCAATTCATTGAAAAAGACCCTGAAGCAAGGAGAAGCGGGAAGCAGAGGATGAGATGATTAGATAGCATCACTAACTCAATGGACATGAATTTCAGCAAACTCTGGGAAACAGTGAAAGACAGGGAAGCCTGGTGTGTTGCAGTCCATGGGGTCACAAAGAGTTGGACACAGCGTAGCAAGTGAACAACAACAAAAACTTAGAACCATAAATATGATCACAATGTGTGTTAAATTATTCAATCTAATGCATTCTGGCCTGGTTGTTTTGGTCTTTTGTTCAACATAAATATTTATGTTCAACAGAGGTAGGCATTGCCTTAGAAACATGACGCGTTACAGAGGAATGTTAAGCTCCACTGCCTTTAGCATCTAGGTAGGTAATCCAAAGTCTAAATAAGTGATAGCATGGGGACAGTGGGACACTGGCGAGGTCACTCCCAGCCTGAAAGGGGGCAACTATATCTCCACTCTAGCACTTGGTGCCATGTGAGAATGCGGGCCCAGGGTTGTCAGATTCCAGGAGAAGCCAGAAATCCAAATTTTTTAAACCATTACCATTTTTTTTTCTTTTAGAATTTAAGAAACATTTTAGGGGCCTCCATGGTGGTCTGGTGGCTAAGACACTGCACTCCCAGTGAAGGAGGCCTGGTTTGGATCCCTGGTCAGGGAACCAGATCCTACATGCTAAAACTAAGAACATATAAATAAATAACATTTTTTTTTTTAATAAAGAAACATTTTCAGGGACAGAGTGGCTATCTATCACTCTTCCTTACTGACCAAGATTAATTTGATCATGTATAACTGTTAGGTTTTTTTTCCATAGATAAACATAGCTACTAAAGAAATTGAGGCTGGTGAGGATTAATCATTTCCCATAATCTGGATATGGGATTATAATGAAAGTCAATTTTAGATCAGATTCCAGTGCACCCACAGACACTTATTACTACAACCTGCTGTATAAGCTATGTAAGATCCCAACTCTCTGCCGTTTATGGTGCTCTCAGTATTTTGTTCCAAAAAATCTTATCTTGAGGCAGCTTTAACATCTTTCCTGTGGCTGAATTCTATAATCTCTATAGAAGACAAAATCAAGCTGCAGGGATCAAGCTGCAGGCTTCATGGATTCCCACACTTTGTTCCTTCAAGGGTGGCAAGAATCTCTAAAATGTTTTAGTCAATCCACATATCTTAAATATTGCTAATAATTGCATAAATGAGATCTCATTTCTAACATTTATCCTACTTTTGAGGAGCCAAAAATAAAAACCTGTTTCTGACAGCACTATGCTAATTAGCAGGCCATGTGGTATGGATCAGGAGAGTGGAGGGATGACAGATGTTCTTGGCAACACCTGCTTCTGGAGTGTGCCTTTCTGATGTGTTGGTACCTTGACACTTCTGGAGTATGGCATTCTCAGTTTGGGCAACAATGCTGCTACTACTGCTAAGTCACTTCAGTCATGTCCGACTCTGTGTGACCCCATAGATGGCAGCCACCAGGCTCCCCCATCCCTGGGATTCTCCAGGCAAGAACACTGGAGTGGGTTGCCATTTCAATGAAGCTTAAACTAAGATATACATAGCATCACAGTGTGTATCCCAAAGCAGGTTAGAGTACATCATGATATCAAGTTAGTGGTCCAGTTCCCACCTGTGGGACTCATTTGCATTTGTTCATAGATGCAGATTCATATTCAAGCTTCCATTGTAGCACCAGCTGAGGGGTATTGCTTGAGTAAAGATTAAAGGTTGGAAGAACAGACATGTGATTGTGTTCTGGGAATACACTGCAGAGCTGGAGACCATACGGAAGAAGCAACGGCGCCTTCTGCAAGCAGACTACACAACTGGCACCAAGGCAGGAGGGAGCAGTGATGGAGACCCTCATTCACAGGCCACTGTGGGACTCCCACTCCACTAACAGCAGAGTATCTCAGTCACTTTCAGCCTTCCTTGTTGATCATTTGGAAATTGACAAAGTAATAAAGGAAATCACTTTCTACTTAAACTCTAGGCCATAAGAAAGAATTTAGTTCCTAAGGGGAAAGTGATGGGAATCATAGAAGAAAGCTCATGTTCAGCTTATTTTATTTCCACATTTACTGAATGCCAGGCATTGTGCTGACATTAGGGATTTGAAAAAAATGATTGAGGAAATGTTGAAGTGCACCTAACCTAGATTGAGTGGATCAGAGAAAACTTTCTATCACCTGAGCTGTCTTGTGCAATGCGTGGTATATTTAAAGTGGGGAAAAGGGATACAACAGTGGTTCTGGTGGGGACAGCATTTTAGGCAGCAGGCACAGTGGGAACACAAACATGTTAGCCTGAGTGCAAAGAGCTGCAAGACTTTGATACCATTGTAATTTAAAGTGCTTGGCAGGGAACATTAGGAAATGAGGCTAGAGAAAAGGGAAAAGTCAGTCATAGAGGGAGACTGAGATCAGGCTGAGAAACTAGAAATCTGTTCAGAAGGAACGAGTGAGGCATCTGAATTACATGGTAAGAATTCATTTCGAGAATCCACTCTGGTTGAAATCTAAATTGAAGATAGTTGGCTCCTGGGACAAACGGAGCAAGACTGGCAGCACGGAGACCAGTTAGCAGGCTAGCCCAATAGTGTAGGTGAGAAGTGATGATGGTTGAAGGAAGGATTTCAGTAGGATGGGAGAATGGTTGAAGCATATTTATAGGCAGAAGGAAGAAACCAGTAGTGAGGGAAATTGGAAGACAGGTTAATTGGTTGGCATGCAATCAGAGGCGTTAGAACTGAAGTAGAAGAATCAAATTTGGGTTAACTAACTTGACAGAGGATGAGATGGTTAGATATCATCATCAACTCAATGGACATGAGTTTGAGCTAACTCCGGGAGACAGTGAAGGACCAAGAAGCCTGGCGTGTGGCAGTCCCTGGGGTCACAAAGAGCTGGACACGATTTATTGACTAAACAACAACTTATAAAACTAGTAGGCTGGAGAAGAAAGAGAGTAGATGGGAACTTGAGATGAGGTTGTAATGGTATGTTAGAGTTCATGGGGTTAGTAGAGACACCTTAGAGTTCAGGAAAGCAGATTTAAGTAAATTTAGAGCAAATAAAGTTGTGATCCCACAACTTTGAGTCCTACAAGTTGTAATGCATGCAAAAATAAAAGTCTTTACAACTGCAAACTATTATAGTGAGAAGAAAATAAATCACATTGTTGACAGACTTCTGTGAGTCTCTCCTCTGAACCCAGAATTTTGTTTTCTTTAATTAATTTTTATTTTTAGTTTGTTTTGCTTTACAATACTGTATTCGTTTTGCTACACATCGACATGAATCAGCCACGAGTGTACATGAACTCCCAATCCCGACCCCCACCTCCCCCCTCCTGCCCCACACCCTCTCTCTGGATTATCCCCGTGCATCAGTCCCAAGCATCCTGCATCCTGCATCAAACCTGGACTGGCGATTCGTTTCACTTATGATATCATACATGTTACACTGCCACTCTGCCAACCCATCCCACCCTCTCCCTCTCCCACAGAGTCCAAAAGGCCATTCTATACATCTGTGTCTCTTTTGCTGTCTTGCGTACAGGTTTATCATTACCATCATTCTAAATTACTTATCTTCGACAAAGGAGGCAAGAATATACAGTGGATTAAAGACAATCTTTTTAACAAGTGGTGCTGGGAAAACTGGTCAACCACTTGTAAAAGAATGAAATTAGATCACTTTCTAACACCATACACAAAAATAAACTCAAAATGGATTAAAGATCTAAACGTAAGACAAGAAACTATAAAACTCCTAGAGGAGAACATAGGCAAAACACTCTCTGACATAAATCACAGCAGGATCCTCTATGATCCACCTCCCAGAATACTGGAAATAAAAGCAAAAATAAACAAATGGGATCTAATTAAAATTAAAAGCTTCTGCACAACAAATGAACCCAGAATTTTAAGAGGACTTGTGTATTCCCTTTGGTGAATGGAGGTTGATAAGTAAATTCACACAAGTTTGCCTGAGGGTCACTCAGAATGCACTGAAGCTTGGGAGAAATGGTAAGGCCAACCAGAAAGGGCTCCTTAAAAGTATGTTCATTGAAAAAAAATTAAAAAGATGCAGGCCCACTGACCAAGAAGGAAGACATAATGTTAACAAATGGAAATGACAAAGAACAAATATTGAATTCTTCTTATGTCCAAATTTTTGCTCAGGGAGCATAACTATGAGATGGGAAAGAGTCCAACAACTGGAGTTATCTAGAAGGGAGATATGTCATGTGAAGAGCGGCTGAAAGAACTGACAGTATTATACTGAGTGGGTTATGAGGTATGAGAGCTACCTTTACATAGCTGAAATGCTGTTAGGACAAAGGTTAGCTATGTGTGTTGTAGGCTGTAAGTGGAGTAGAGGAGGCACGAGGGGAGGAAGGAAGTAAACAGGGTCAATTCTTAAATGTATAAGAAGCTGGATTTTAGTTCAAATTAATAACTCTCCACCTATTAGGGTTCTCCAAACACAGTTTCTCCCCTCCCCCTCAACATTTTGCCAGGAAAAATTTCAAGCATAACAGTGAAGTTGAAAGGATTTTACAGTGAACACCCAAATACTAGATTCTACCATTCTACTACATAGATTCTACCATTAACATTTTACTATAGTACTCTTGCCTGGAAAATCCCATGGATGGAGGAGCCTGGTAGGCTGTAGTCCATGAGGTCGCTAAGAGTCGGACACGACTGAGTGACTTCCCTTTCACTTTTCAGTTTCATGCATTGGAGAACGAAATGGCAACCCACTCCAGTGTTCTTGCCTGGAGAATCCCGGGAATGGGGGAGCCTGGTGGACTTTCATCTATGGGGTTACACAGAGTCGGACACGACTGAAGTAACTTAGCAGCAGCAGCAGCATACTTGCATTATCAAATATTTATCCATATATCCATCCCTCTATCCATTCATTAATCCACTTAATATTTTGGATACATTTCAGAGTAAATTCCATTTAGTTTTGGCTACCATTGGGAAGGAAGGGCAACTTTATCCCAAGAACTTTTTTATAGAGGCTAATGGCTGTCTGTTGAGGATGTATAGAGAGGATTTCTGCATTGATATGTTGAGTGGACTGGACTGTGACTTTCAAATTTTTTTGACTGCTACCCATATTAAGAAATGTATTTCACATTCCTATCCAATGTATACCACATACATATTAAAATAAAAATTTCAGGAAACAATATTTACCTTAACATGTGTTGTTGTTTACTCGATGTTCTGTCTGACTCTGCGACTCCATGAACTGCAGCACTCCAGGCTCCTCTGTCCTTCCCTATCTCCCTGAGTTTGCTCAAATTCATGAGTCTACCAAATGGACTCATCATGCCCATCGAGTTGGTGAAACTATCTAACCATCTCATCCTCTGCTGTCCCCTTCTCCTTTTGCCTTCAGTCTTTCCCAGCATCAGAGTCTTTTTCAGTGAGTTGGTTCTTCACTTCAGGTGGCCACAGCATTGGAGCTTCAGCATAAGTCCTTCCAATGAATATTCGGGGTTAATTTCCTTTAGGATTGACTGGTTTGATCTCCTTGATGTCGAAGGGACTCTCAAGAGTCTTCTCCAGCACCACAATTTGAAAGCATCTATTCTTTGCTGCTCAACCTTCTTTATGGTCCAAGTCTCACATCCATACCTGACTACTGAAAAAACCATAGCTTTGACTATGTGGACCTTTGTGACGTCTCAGCTTTTAAATATGTTCTCTAGTTTTGTCAGTTTTCCTTCCAAGGAGCAAGTGTCTTTTAATTTCATGGTTGCAGTGACCATCTGCAGTGATTTGGGAGCCCAAGAAAACAAAATCTGTCACTGCTGCCACTTTTCCCCCTTCTATTTGCTGTAAAGTGATTGGACCAGGTGCCATGATCTTAGTTTTTTGAATGTTGAGTTTTAAGCCAGCTTTTTCACTCTCCTTTTCCACCTTCATCAAGAGGCCCTTTAGTTCCTCTTCACTTTCTGCCATTGGAGAGGCATCATCTGCATACCTGAGGTTGTTGATATTCTCCAAACTTGATTCCAGTTAGTGATTCATCCAACCCAGCACTTCACATGATGTACTCTGCATAGTTTAATAAGCTGGGTACGGTATACAAGCTTGTCACACTCCTTTCCCAATTTTGAACCAGTCAGTTGTTACATATGTAGTTCTGTCGCTTCTTGACCTGCATACGTGTGTGAAGTGTGCTGATATTTTCTAATTTTTTTCACTTAAAAAATGCTAGTCAGGACCCGCAAAGTTGATTTGATGACTCACCAATAAGGTGTGATTCATCTCTAGTAAATCATTAGACTAGACAACAGCCCCTAAGATTCTTCTTTAAAAGTATCCTAAAAAAAATAATAAAAATAAATAAATAAATAAAAGTATCCTGTGGCTAATACTAGGATTTTCCTAATCTTCCCAATTATCAGGAACGATAAAGTAGTATTTACTCAGTATGTGTAGAATAATATTTTGATGAAATGTGTAATTAAAAGACTAACTTTAAATGTCTGGTAAGACTTCTAGATAGATCCAATGCCAACAGTTTTTAAGAGTAGGTTTACTAATTTCTTGTTATTTTAACCAACAGGAAGACAAAGGTATATACAATTGGATGGATGGAGGGCTTCAGTATTCAGGTATTTTATTGTTAAATACCTGTTAATTCATGCTGTGGCTCTGACAAAGTGAAGATGAGAAAATAGATATGAAAACACTTTGAAGACCAACGTTTTATTAATTTCACTTTGGGAAGCCAGGAGACAGAAGCCGCGATCAAGCTCCAGTGAGGCAGTGTCTCCTTATTTGTAAAAGTCTCTGCTCTCACAGAACTGTTATAACCTTCTTAAATACCAATGACTGCCAAAAGCACAGACAAGCCGGGAGAGCATCTGTAAACTTGCCAGGGGTTTGACCGCTCGGTCCGCGCATGCTCAAGTCTGGCTCCAGCCTCGGTGTAGGGTTGGGCCGAACTCGGGGGGCGGAGTGCGGGCCACGTGGGGTCTCGTGACGTCATCTCCGGGCGCCGAGGGTGACTGGACTTGCGGTGGGCTTCCAGGGCTCCGCGGCGCTGGGGGCCGTCTTTGCTGGATACCGGAGGGCGGAAGTGCAGCTGGGCTCTCTCCGACCTCCGCGCAGGTGCCTTCTGCGGCTGCGCGGGCCATCGGGACTCCAGGCTGGTGCCTCTCGGCGGGATAGTGTGTTGGGCTCTCTCCGCCCAGAGTCTTCACCTGTGCAGGAAGCCGGAGGAGAAGCCGGCGCTTCTAGTACGGTATGTGTGTGTCTGTCACCCCAGTGTGAGGAAATGCCCGCAGGAACAGGGTTGGGGAAGTGCCAGGTAGGTGTGGTAAAAAGGAGGGGCGTGTGCATTGAGAGGAGCGCTCCCCCGGGCGGTGGTGGCGGGTGAAGGTGGTTCCTCCGAGGAAGGTGGCGTTGCCCAGGCTCCGCCCCCGGAGCCCTAGCGCCGGCTGGGAGGGTGTAGCCTGTGTGATCTCTGGAGGGAATACGTCCGTTCCTTTCTAAGGTAGGAAGCCTGGGTCTCATCACAGGCTCTAGAGTTTAGTTCAAGACTTGCATTTTTCGTGGAGTAGTTATTTAGATCATAGATATTTCATAGGCAGTTCGATTCTATCCGAAATCGGTGGAGTTTTCCCCAGTTTATCTTCTCAAAGCATTCATTAAGTCTCATTTTAATAATATTTAGTGCCAAAAAATCAATTTCCCGTTGGCAAAGCACTTTCATATACTTTAATTATACTTTGGATTATTTTCAGGTCACATCTGACGTTGAGAAGCTTAGGGAAACTGGATTGGTTCTAGATTTTTCTGAAGGGTGTGGAGGCAAGAATCAGAACCCAGAGGCTGTCAAACGGCACTGGACTTCTAAAACCTTCTGGAATTTGCTTGATAAATTTCGGAGTTTGGGGGACTGTGTGTACTTGGGTCTGAACCGAATTATTTTGTGATTTCCATGAAGGGAGTTGATTGAATTTTGAATTTGAAAGTAAATATGTTGGGCTGAGGGTAGCAATTGAGGGAAATTTTAGGATTTTATATTGGATTTGAACGTGTTCTTTGATCCACCATGGTATGCTGATTAAAATTGGGGAAAAACGAACAGAATGATACTATATGGATAAGAGATTTAGAATAATGTACAAGCTTCAAATGTAGATTCACTTTATTAATTTAACAGATACGAAGTGCCAGTTACGTGCCAGGCACTGAACAAAAAATAAACAAAACAATAAACGGTGAGGAAGACGATAAAAAATTGCTGCCATCATGAAGTTCACTTTGAGGTTTGGGGTGGGGAGACATTAATTTAAAAGTTAATTATATGTGAAGTGGAGTGGTGAAAAGTGCTGTGGAGAAAAAAAAATGGAGGGGAATGGGACATGCTGGTGTCATGTGTAGGAAGTTACAGTGGTGGCCTAAGAGAAGATGACATTTGAGCAGAAACCTAGTAATGATGAGGAAGGGTGCCATGTGGACGTGGTGGAAAAGACCATGAGAACAGCCAGAGTCCCGGAGGCAGGAGCATATCAGCTAGTTCAGCTCCACCGGGGGAGCAAGTTGGAGAGAGAAGTAGATAAGCAGGTCAGAGGAGGTAGTTAATGTTAGTTGCTCAGTCTGGTGTCCGATTCTTTGCGACCCCATGAACTGTAACGCACCAGGCTCCTCTATCCATGGGATTCTCCAGGCAAGAATACTGGAGTGGGTTGCCATTCCCTTCTCCAGGGGATCTTCCTGATCCAGAAATCGAACCCAGGTCTCCTGAACTGCAGGCAGATTCTTTACCTACTGAGCTACCAGGGAAGCCCCAGGTCATATAAGGGCCTGGTAAGACACTTTTTTTTTTTTTTTTAACACTTTTAGTTTTTACTTTGAATGAGATGGTCTGGTTTTGAGTGGCTTCCCAGGTGACTCAGTGGTAAAAAAAAATCCACCTGCAGTGTGGACCTCTGGGTCAGGAAGATCCCCTGGACAAGGGAATGTCTACCCACTCCAGTATTGTTGCCGGGAGAATTCCAAGGACAGAGGAGCCTGGAGGGCTACAGTCCATGGGGTTGCGAAAGAGTCAGATACGACTGAGGGACTAAACAACAAGAGTTTTGAATAAAGGAGTGAACTCATCTGACTTGTGTTTAAAATTTTTTTTTCTGTTATATTGTTATCTCTCTGCAGCAAGTTGCAGAAATGTTGAGACCTTTGTTGGTAGACTATGGCATTTATCTGAATTAAAGGTCACAGTGACTTGAATCAGTGTGGTAATAGTGGAGGTGGTGAGAAATAGCCAGGTTCTAGACTGGTGTCTAAGCTAGAGCTGGTCAGCTGTGAAGAGGGGTCATGGTTGACTCTCAGATTTAAGGCCTGAGCAACTAAAGAATGGAGTTACCATTTAGTAGTTTGGGGAAGACCACAGAGTACTAGGAAGAGGAGAGAGGGAGATCTAAATCATTTTCTGTTTTGCACTTGCTAAACTTCCAAATGAAATGTCAGTATACAGTAGTATATGTGGAACTAGAGTTCAGAAGAGAAGTCTAGGTTGAAGATGTGAATGTGGGAATTGTTAATGTGTAAATGATATTTAAAAACCTAAGAGATCTCCAAAGGCAGGGTTCAAGGACTTCAGGACATTTCAACATTTGGAGGTTGGGGCGAGTTACAGACTATATCCCCTAGGATGGGGGTGCGCCTGTTCCTTAAAACCCCTGTTCAAAACTGGTGATCCTTAGTAACCAGATAGAAGGAAATAGTTAAAAAGCCAAGTCATTAGCTGAGAGAGAGTAAGGAAGGAGATGTGAAAATTTGAGAAGAGAGAGTTGATCTGGGACAGTGGAAGAATAAATGGACTAGGGAAACATGAGAACACTGGGCAGTACCCAGAGCCCACTTTTGAATTTAAAGGGAGACCAGCCAGCATATTTTTAGACGTTTACAAATTTACTAGTAGTAGGTATTTTATATTTTAAGTAATTTGTGGATAGTTGGGGATTTTGTCAGCAAAAAAAACGCTTCAGGTAGTAGGTTAGCCGTTCTTGGTTTGTAGCGTAAAAGGGACGGTTGGTTAACTGTGCATTACATTCTTATCATACTCACTATACTCTTTGCTAAGTGTTTTTTGTTGTGAATTAGATGCAGAAAATACAGCAGCAGTCAGGTAGTAGTCATTGCCCTAAAGAAGTTATTTCTAGTAGACTGTATCATGGTTTGAGATTTCTATTCTTCAAAAATGTTGCCTTCAAGTTGGATGTGTGGTTTGATATCATTGTGTATGTATGAGAGGGAAAAATATTTTTCTAAAATAATAAAATTCACTGAATTTAAAGTGTGATTGCACCAATTTAGGAAAGAGTTTAGGGGGAGAAGTTTCTTTAGTAGCTAGTGTAACCTTGAGGTTTATGTATTTATTTATATATTTTCCGGTGTTCAACAAAAATTCCAGAACCTACCATGTGCTAATTGTGCTTCCCTCCCTGATACAAAGGTATATATGACTCAATTTCTGCTGTCAAGGAACTCACAGTTCAGTTTTGGGAGGGGCAAGAGTCAGATAAGATAAACATAACTGCAGTGCATTGTTATACCATATAACAACAAAGATAAATAATAAGTAATTAGATTATAGTTTGCTTAGTGGAAGGCTTCCCAAGAAACTGATGTTAGGTTCACTCTTGAGGTGAGGTGAGGTGAAGTCGCTCAGTCGTGTCCGACTCTTTGCGACCCCATGGACTGTAACCTACTAGGCTTCTCCATCCATGGGATTCTCCAGGCAAGAACACTGGAGTGGATTGCCATTTCCTTCTCCAGAGGATCTTCCCGACCCAGGGATCGAACCCGGGTCTCCCGCATTGGAGGCAGACGCTTTAACCTCTGAGCCACCAGGGAAGCCCTAGGTTCACTCTTAAAAGAGGATTAAGAATTGGCCAAGAGAAGAGGCGAAGGGTATGCAAGCAGAGGGGCCATGGAATTAAATACATATTCCATTTTTCCAGTTGTTGGTTAGTAGGTGCTAAACACAGAGCAAGCTGTGACATTAGAATTATCTTCAGTTTACAGATATGAGGTTTGGAGATGTCAGGTTTGTTGTCCAAGGACTCACAGCTTATATGAGGAAGTCAGGGTTGAAACCCATGTCAGTCCAGTTTCAAAACCTCTTAACCACCTTACTCTGTTGCCTGCTGTAAGCATTTAAATCTTTTCAGTCTTGTCTTTATCCCTCAGCCAGTCTTTTTATCAACTTCTATTCTTCATTGGAAAAGCCTCCTATCTGTTTTCAGTCCACTGCTACCAGTCTAGGTCAGGCACTCAGTTGCGGACAGTGCTTCCTGGCTATCCTTTCTCTGACTCAGATCTCCTTTTGTGCACTGCCACCAGATTTGTTGTTGTTGTTCATTTGCTAAGTCATGTCCTACTCTTTGCAACCCCATGAACTGCAGCATGCCAGGCTTCCCTGTCCTTCACTATTTCCCTGAGTTTGCTCAAACTCGCATCCATTGAGTCAGTGATGTCATCTAACCATCTCATCCTCTGTCACTTCCTTTTCCTCTCGCCCTCAATCTTTCCCAGCATCGGGGTCTTTTCTTTCCATTAGGTGGTCAAAGTATTGGAGCTTCAGCTTCAGCATCAGTTTTTCCAATGAATAGTCAGAGTTTATTTCCTTTAGGATTGACTGGTTTGATCTCCTTGCAGTCCAAGGGACTCTCATGAGTCTTCTGTAGCACTGCTGTTCAAAAGCATCAGTTCTTCAACTCTCAACCTTTTTTATGTACAACTGTCACATCTGTACATGACTACTGGAAAAGCCATAGTTCTAACTATAGCAGATAATTGTTTTTATTTCACCATTATAGAACCTCACAGCTTGTTGGATAAAATTGAAAACCTACAGTTATCTATTTGGTATACTTCATGATCTAGTTGGCTCAGATGGTAAAGTGTCTGTCTACAATGCGGGAGACCCGGGTTCAGTCTCTGGGTTGGGAAGATCCCCTGGAGAAGGAAATAGCAATCCACTCCAGTACTATTGCCTGGAAAATCCCATGGACAGAGGAGCCTGGTAGGCTACAGTCCATGGAGTTATAAAGAATCTGACGTGACTGAGCGACTTCACTTTCACTTTCACTTCACTTTCATGATCTAGTTACATTATATATTTATAACTTTGACATTAAAGGAATATAATTGCTTTTATGTCTCAGCACTTACTGTGTCCAGTACCATGTCACTACTTTAGATTTTTTTTCTCTAGAACAACCCTGGTAACTTCTACAGTTAAGGAAATTGAGACTTAGTGAAGTACAGTGACTTGCTTAAAATCATGTGTGGTAGTAGACCACGTCACAGTGTCAGCTCTTTCATTGTCTACTACTGTTCCCAATACGTTTCCCAAAAAGTTGGCTCATATGTTGCTCCCACCACTTCCTGTCTTTGCTGATGCTGTATTGCCCTGCTTGGATTATTTGTCTTCTTTTCTTCTGTCCATATTTTACCCATTCTTCAAGTTCAGTATCTTTTAAAATTCTTCCCTGAACACTGTAAGTTCTGTTAATATTTAACTTCTTCCCCTTCTCCCTATGAAAGCACTCACAAGTAATATTTAATTATAACCATGGACATTTTGGAGTTGAAAGGGATGTTTTGCAATTCATATGGTATGGTGGAAAGAATACGAGATTGAAAATCTTGCTGCAGTAGAGGAAAAGTAAAGGTGCAGTGAGGTTCTGCCCGATTGATGCATAGAAGAAAGGCTGTTTTGAGCAGGATACTGAAGGCTGTCCAAGTTGAAGACAAGGTAGGGAAGGCTACCTTAGGGTTAGGAACCACCAGCATGAGCACAGCTATGGAAAGGACAGGAAAGTGCATGGTATGTTTAGCAGATTTGTAAATAGTACCTTCTGGGCAATACCTGTAGGGGCTTCCCTGGTGGCTCAGACAGTAAAGAATCTGCCTGCAATGCAGGAGACCCGGGTCCTATCCCTGGGTCTGGAAGATCCTTTGGAGAAGAGAATGGCTCCCCAGTCCCGTATTCTTGCCTGGAGAATTCCCATGGACAGAGGAGCCTGGTGGGCTACAATCCATTGGGTTGCAGAGTCATATATGCCTGAGGTTTTTAAAAAATGATCACCACCATCGTCATTGTCATCATCATCGTGAAGCCCTCAGCATCTGCCACAGATCAAACTGTGACTCTGTCGTGAGTGTTACTAGCAATGCTCAGTGCATAATTTTTGGCTGTATTTTCCTTTACAATTCCAGTTTACACTAGATAATGCTTTTGAGTATTCTAAGTTCTTGAAGTTTTTGACTTTTAAACATTTTTTGAGACACGCTCTTGTTGGTTCTATAAATTATGATGACAGATACACCTTATACTACTAGTACTGTGTTACAGGCATTATTGTAAGTATTCTACATGTATGAATTTAATTTTCATCTCTCTCTTACATGGTCAGTGCTGTTATTCCCATTTTATAGATGAGAAAACTGAGACAAAAGTTACAGGTGAAGAGTTCACTTTAGATAAGCAGTATACTTTTTTGGGGCTTGAGAGAATGTTGCAAGTATAGTTTCAATTTGGCTGTGGTTTATTAGTTGTATATGTAATTTTGAAATGGTTACTTCCATGATCTCTTTAAATAAATAATAGCTTCACCTTTGGAATTTGTTGTACTGATTTTTGCATTCATTCTAAAGAATGCCATCATCTAGTTTTCTGAAGTGAATAATCTTTACGGCATTCTTGATTTCCTATAATCTTTGTTTTGGAGCAGGTTCGTTAATTCTTACAAGGATCAGACCAGTACTCTTCATTTTATTTTCAGTTTGGCTTTGGCTGAAAATAATTTAGCCTATATGTACTGCTTTCATCACTGGAAGAATGACAGATGACAAAGATGTGCTTCGAGATGTGTGGTTCGGACGAATTCCAACTTGCTTCACCCTGTATCAGGATGAAATAACTGAACGGGAGGCAGAACCATATTATGTAAGTATGCTGGTGGTGGCAAATGGGATGTTGGAACTTTGTCCGTTTCTGTAGAGAAAGCTCTTAAGAACCAGGAGGCTGGTTTTCAACTCTTTGTATACAATTAATATGTGCTTATTATGGGAAAAAAATTAGGAGACACAGCTCTGTGAAAAGAAGGAAGTAAGAATCACCTCTAATCCTACTGCTCAGAGGATAAAAGCACTGCTGATATGTTGATACGGGACCGTCTTGACTTTCTTTTTCTTACACATCTATAGTATATAATAATGAATCATAAGATAGTGTGGTTTTTTAACAGGAAGCTATTTTGAAAATGATAGGTTCAGATTTGGTTCTTTTGTATTCAAAGCAACTATTTAAATTTTTTTTGATAGCCGAATGAACATATGAATGTGGGTGTGTCTTCATATGTTCATGAGTTAATATAGGTAATACGAAATATATTGTTTAATAACATAAATTGTTGCATGTAGTCTTGTGGATTTGAATTAGTATATTATCTGTTCTAAAAAGAGAGTATCAGTTGTCTTTTGATTTTAGTCTGCTTTTCTTTTTTCTTTTCCAATTGCCGATATAATCCAAACTTAAGCATCTGTCAGTCAGAGAAAATAGGATCTTGCCTTTTTACTAAATAGTCCCTAGTAGGCAAAGACATTCTCATTACTGTCATTTTAGTTTTTCCTTTGTGTCTTAGGTACACAGTCTTCCTAGGTGGCGCTAGGGGTAAAGAACCCGCCTGCCAATGCAGGAGACATGAGACATGGGTTTGATTCCCAGGTCGGGAAGATCCCCTGGAGAAGTACATGGCAACCCACACCAGTATTCTTGCCTGGAGAATCCCATGGACAGAGGAGCCTGGTGGGCTATAGTCCATGGAGTTGCGAAGAGTCGGACACAACTGAAACGATTTAGTATGCATGCACACGTAATATTATTTACTCAGGAAAATCTGGAGAAGTGGAAATACATCTGTGGTGCTGGACTGTCTCTTGTTACACTTTAGTAGAGCTTGCCCTTGGCTTTCTCTCCTGTGTGCTGGTGAGGCAGCACTCATCCCCTACCTGCCCCAGCTGGGGGTAGTCAGATGGCTGGAGGAAGCTCTTTAGGGGCCCGTCCTCTAACTTGTTGGGTACAGGAACTGTTTCTTTTTTCTCTGTGCATCCTTGAATCTGGAATATGTCATACAAATGGTAGATACTCACTGCATGAAAGTCTCTCCACCCCCATGTTGGGTGTTTGTTTAAATTCTCTGGGTTTTCTTACTGAATGATAATTTCAGAGAAATTGGGTAGTCTTTTGTACTTTTCAGATAATCATAACTGATTATATAAATTTGAATCATTTTTACTTTGGAAACTCAGCAATTTTCCACCTTTAGAAAAACTTCCATGCTTAAAAATGAAAAGTGATCATAGTTTATTTTTAGAGACATTTCATTTATTAGATGTATTTTTATTCTTCTCCCTCAGTAGCTTGGGTTAGGATATCATTTAAGTTTGTTTCCAAACTAGCTTTTGCTATTTTAATGAAAACTTTTAACCTTGGGCAGCTTTCTAATAGTACTTACATGAAGGAGTGTATGTGTGTCCAGTTGGTCAAAGTAGTGAAAGCTAAGAGATATATGATTTAAGACTGTTTACTTTTAAATCAGAATATGATGTTTGACACATTTTCTGCACTTTAAAAAAGCAAGTAAAGAATATAATATTTTTCCTTATTTAGAAATCTGTTTTAAATATGAAAAGACCATTGTGAGAACTAGAGGGTAAGTTGTTTTTTGTTTCTAATAGAATTAAAAATGGTAGAGTAGTAAGATTAACTGTTGGAGGAAGATTATTTTTAATAATGATTGATTTTATTTTTTCTTGAATTCTTCCTAATTCTTCACCCAAAAGAAACTTCATTGTGGTCATGTTTTTGCAGATTATTGGGTGACAGGCATATAATAAATATTAAACAAAGAACTGAACTTTAAAACCATGCAGCATAATTCAGATTTTGCTCTTTAAATGCATGCATACTTAAGTGTGGAGAAGGAAATGGCAACTCACTCCAGTGTTTTTACGTGGGAAATCCTATGGGCAGAGGAGCCTGGCAGGGTATAGTTCATGGGGTCACAAAGAGTCAGTTAAATACTGAAGTGTAAGAAAGAAAAAGTGATGGTGTAAACACTCACCTAGAGCCGGACATCCTGGAATGTGAAGTGAAGTGGACCTTAGGAAGCATCACTATGAACAAAGCTAGTAAAGGTGATGGAATTCCAGTTGAGCTATTTCAAATCCTTAAAAATGATGCTCTGAAAGTGCCGCACTCAGTATGCCAGCAATTTGGAAAACTCAACAGTGGCCATGGGACTGGAAAAGGTCAGTTTTCATTCTAACCCCTAAGAAAGGCAGTGCCAAAGAATGCTCAAACTACTGCACAATTGCACTCATTCACACACTAGTAAAGTAATGCTCAAAATTCTCCAAGCCAGGCTTCAGTAGTACATGAACCATGAACTTCCAGTTGTTCAAGCTGGTTTTAGAAAAGGCAGAGGAAGCAGTGATCAAATTGCCAACATCCACTGGATCATGGAAAAAGCAAGAGAGTTCCAGAAAAACATCTATTTCTGCTTTGTTGACTATGCCAAAGCCTTTGACTGTGTGGATCACAATAAAATGTGGAAAATTCTAAAAGAGATGGGAATACCAGACCACCTAACCTGCCTCTTGAGAAATGTGTATGCAGATTAGGAAGCAATAATTAGAACTGAACATGGAACAACAGACTGGTTCCAAATACGAAAAGGAGTACATCTAAGGTGTATATTGTCACCCTGCTTATTTAACTTCTATGCAGAGTACATCATGAGAAACACTGGGCTGGATGAAGCACGAGCTGGAATCAGGATTGCTGGGAGAGATATCAATAACTTCAGATATGCAGATGACACCACCCTTATGGCAGAAAGTGAAGAAGAACTAAAAAGGCTGTTGATGAAAGTGAAAGAGGAGAGTGAAAAAGTTGGCTTAAAGCTCAACATTCAGAAAACAAAGATCATGGCATCCGGTCCCATCACTTCATGGCAAATAGATGGAGAAGTGGTGGAAACAGTGCCAGACTATTTTTTTGGGCTCCCAAAACACTGCAGGTGGTCACTGCAGCCATGAAATAAAAAGACACTTACGCCTTGGAAGAAAAGTTATGACCAACCTAGACTGCATATTAAAAAACAGAGACATTACTTAGCCAACAAAGGTCCATCTAGTCAAGGCTATGGTTTTTCCAGTGGTCATGTATGGGTGTGAGAGTTGGACTATAAAGAAAGTTGAGTGCCAAAGAATTGATGCTTTTGAACTGTGGTGTGGAGAAGACTCTTGAGAGTCCCTTGGACTGCAAGGAGATCCAACCAGTCCATCCTAAAGGAAATAAGTCCTAAGTGTTCATTGGAAGGACTGATGTTGAAGCTGAAACTCCAATACTTTGGCCACCTGATGTGAAGAGCTGACTCATTTGAAAAGACCCCAGTGCTGGGAAAGATTGAAGGCGAGAGGAGAAGGGGATGACAGAGGATGAGATGTTTGGATGGCATCACCAACTCAATGGACATGAGTTTGAGTCAACTCCGAGAGTTGGTGATGGACAGGGAGGCCTGGCATGCTGCAGCCCATGGGCTTGCAGAGTTGAACATGACTGAGCTACTGAGCTGAACTGAAGAAAGAATATGCTGTATACAAAACCACTAGCAGTGGTTTTACTATTAGAATTATTATTGGTAAACATTTTAGTGCCAATATGATTTTAGTTCACATATCTCTTTGTTGTAAATTAAGCTTGAATGTATTTTTAATTGCTTTGAGTTATAATAATGATACTGTTTTAAAGAGGTAGATGAAATGGGATGAAAATTGGCCTGAGAGCTAGTAGGCCTCTTTCCCAAACATTCTTAGAGTTCAGGTGAGGTGATATAACAGGGTTGTCATTGTGGCCTGAAGCGTCCATTTGTGTTCAAGTGGAGGTGCAGGAAGGATGGGTGAATGGGAATGTAGTTTCCTTTTATTAATGTTTATAGCTTCTTTCTTAGAAACTGGATTTTAAAATATCCACTCTGTACCAAATTGGTAAATTAAATAATTTTTATTCAAAGAGTCTTCTGGGATTTTCTGTTTTAATTGGAAAAGCTTATTAATGTTAGATATATTTCTGTTTATTTCTGCATTTTGATTTGTTGGCTCTGTATAAATCTTTCAGCCAATTCTATGTGTCATAATCACTGAGAATTATATCTTATATGACAGAGAGTATTAGCAAGGAACTTTCCTAGAAACAAAGCAACTTCTCAGTTTTTCTTGTTTCTGTTATATTCATTTGAACTGTTACTTTTCCTTAGATTATCCAATATAAAACATACACACTAAATTGCATTCATATTTTGTGACTTTTTACCAGAGGTAGTCACGCAGATGTGTGGTAATTAATCTGAGTAGACCCTAAACTTTTCTCAGCAGTCCATAATCAACTCTGTCTGTCCTCTGCTAGGACTCCTTCTCTGAGCCCTCACCTCACTTCCTACTTCACAAAGAAAATAGAAACCACATGACAGGACCTTCCTTAACTTTCTGCCACCAACTCTGTAAAGCGTATCTGCACAGAGAGGTGAAAGCGTATCTGCACAGGTTCACTTTTTCTCACCTCTTTTAATGGAAGAGGTGCCCTTTCTTCTCGGGCAAGGCCCAGCCTTCCATCTGGATCCCATCTTCTGCCTTCTCCATTTATTTTACTTTGAACTTTTTCTGTCTATTGACAGCTTCTTTGCAGCATTTATGTTGTCTCAGATCCTTCCTATCCTGTAACAAACCCCTTTGACCCCATCTTTCTTTCAACCACTTGCTATTCCTTCACAGCCAGACTTATCAAAAGGATTGTCTGTACTCATTGTCTCCTCCCCACCTCCCACCACTTACTTCACTGTAATCATATTTTCACACTGCTCCAACAAAACTGTTCTTGTCAAAGTCCCTAATGACATCTTTTAAAAAAAATTTTGTTTTTTTATTTTTTAACCAGACCTAGAGTCTGCTTTTGAACTTTGATTTGCTTGATCTCTCAGCCCTATTTGATGTTGTTGGCTGTTTCCTCGGTTTTATTACACTGTCCTCTCGCTCTGCAGTGCCTCATCCCTGGTTTTGCTCCTGTGGTCCCCTTTGCTTGGCCTTTTTTTGGGGGGTCCACTTCTCTGTGGTTTTTTTTTTTTTTGGGAGGGGGTGCTTCCCTGATAGCTCAGTTGGTAAAGAATTCACTTGCAATGCAGGAGACCTCCTGCAATGCAGAAGACCAGGTTTAATTACTGGGTCGGAAAGAATTGCTAGAGAAGGGATAGGCTACCCATTCCAGTATTCTTGGATTTCCTTGTGGCTCAGCTGGTAAAGAATCTGCCTGGAATGCTGAAGCCCTGGGTTCGATCCCTGAGTTGGGAAGATCCTCTGGAGAAAAGAAAGGCTACCCACTCCAGTATTCTGGCCTAGAGAATTCCATGGACTGTATAGTCCATGGGGTTGCAAAGATTTGGACATGACTGAGCGACTTTCACTTTCTCTGTTTTTTCCCCCACTAGAGCTCTCACTCCATTTTTATATCTTTGTTGAGCATTTTTATCTTAACGGCTCCCCGGGATTTTTCTCCTGAACTCCAGATCTGTATGTCTTTCTGCTGATAACCTCACTTCGATGTCTCGAAGGAACTCAAACTGAGTGTGTTTCAAGCTGGACTCATCATCTTTACTCCAGAAAACCTGGTCATCTGCCATCTTCTATTCTTGTTTTATCATGTAGCTAATTAATTACTCTTATAGCAATTAACATGGAACTCATCCTTTGATACTGCCTTATCCTATATCCCTGACATTCAGTCATAATTGGGTCTGTCTGATTTTACATCTCAGATATTTCACACTTTTCTTATACCTTTCATATGCCATGATTTCAGACCACCATTTGAAAACTAAGGGGTTTTATAATATTAACTGATTTTCCTGGTTTCAGTCCTGCCCTCTTTGCATTTTCCAGTGTGCACAGTTAGAGTAATCTTTAAAAACACATATGTAATCTTTTCACCTGCCAGCTTGAAACCTTTAGTGGCTTTTCATTGCCTTTAGGCTGGATGGCATCACTGACTCGATGGACGCAAGTCTGAGTGAACTCCGGGAGCTGGTGATGGACAGGGAGGCCTGGTGTGCTGCGGTTCATGGGGTCTCCATAGACTCGACTGAGCGACTGAACTGAACTGAACTGAACTGAGGATCCTTAATGTAGTTTACAAGGTTCTTCATGATCTGGTCCCTTACTTCTTCAGTACTATTCTGTCCTAAACCTCTACAGTCCTGTCATATTCAAATTCTTATAATTCCTCATGTGCCATTCTTTGTCCTTGTGATTCACGCCATGCCTTCCTTGCAGTTCCCTCTGCTAGAATGAACAGAAGTATCTCCCACCCTTCTTCAACACCCAGACATCCAAATCCACCCATGTTTGGTGCGTTCCTGTTTCCCTTTTGACTCTTGCCTTAAAATTTACTTCCTGTAAAGGCCTTCCTTGAGCTTTCCTGTAAATTTCTTTGCTGTTTGCTCCTGTAACATCCTTTACTTCTTTACATTTGTCATATTTGTAATTTTGTTTTTACTGTCTTCCTCTTAAGCCTGTAAGCTTCATGAGAGGAAGAACTCAGATTTCTGTTTCATTCACTGCTCTGTCCTCATCACCTAGTGTGATGCCTCACACATTGAAATGGAACAGAATTCTAGTGTATTTTTTAATTTATTTTAATTGGAGGCTAATTACTTTATTGTAGTGGTTTTTGCCATACACTGACATAAATCAGCCATGGGTGTACGTGTGTCCCCCATCCTGAACCCTCCTCCCGCCTCCCTCCCCATCCCATCCCTCAGTGTTGTCCCAGCGCACCGGCTTTGAGGGCCCTGTTTCATGCATCGAGCTTGGACTGGTTATCTGTTTCACATACGGTAATATACATGTTTTAATGCTATTCTCTTAAATCATGCCACCCTTGCCTTCTACAGAGTCCAAAAGTCTGTTCTTTATATCTGTGTCTCTTTTGCTGTCTTGCATATAGGGTCATCGTTACCATCTTTCTAAATTCCATATATATGTGTCAATATACTGTATTGGTGTTTTTCTTTCTGAGTTACTTCACGCTGTATAATAGGCTCCAGTTTCATCCACCTCATTAGAACTGATTCAAATGCATTCTTTTTAATAGCTGAGTACTATTCCATTGTGTATATGTATCACAGCTTTCTTATCCATTCGTCTGCCAATGGACAGCTAGGTTGCTTTCATGTCCTAGCTATGCTAGGACATGTAAACAGTGCTGCGATGAACACTGGGGTACCTGTGTCTCTTTCAATTCTGGTTTCCTCAGTGTGTATGCCCCACAGGGGGTTGTTGGGTCGTATGACAGTTCTATTTCCAATTTTTTAAGGAATCTCCACACTGTTCTCCATAGTGGCTGTATTAGTTTGCATTCTCACAAACAGTGGGATTTATTCCTAAAGAAAGAGGGTTCCCTTTTCTCCACACCCTCTTCAGCATTTATTATTTGTAAGCTTTTTGATAGCAACTATTCTCACCAGCATGAGATGGTACCTCATTGTGGTTTTGATTTGCATTTCTGTTAATGAGCGATGTTGAGCATCTTTTCATGTGTTTGTTAGCCATCTGTAGTGTCTTCTTTGGAGAAATGTCTGTTTAGTTCTTTGGCCCATTTTTTGATTGGGTCGTTTATTTTTCTGGTATTGAGCTGCATGAGCTGCTTGTATATTTTTGCGATTAATTCTTTGTCAGTTGCTTTATTTGCTATTATTTT
Organism: Aepyceros melampus; assembly: GCA_006408695.1. NCBI lineage: Eukaryota > Metazoa > Chordata > Mammalia > Artiodactyla > Bovidae > Aepyceros > Aepyceros melampus. The sequence goes on from SJXQ01008512.1 coordinate 140,943, forward strand.
CTCTCATTCTGAAGGCTGTCTTTTCACCTTATAGTTTCTTTCATTGTGCAAAAGCTTTTACGTTTAATTAGGTCCCATTTGCTTATTTTTGCTTTTATTTCCATTACTCTGGGAGGTGGGTCATAGAGGATACTGCTGTGATTTGTATCAGAGTGTTTTACCTATGTTTTTCTCTAGGAGTTTTATAGTTTCTGGTCGTACATTTAGATCTTTAATCCATTTTGAGTTTATTTTTGTGTGTGGTGTTAGAAAATGTTCTAGTTTCATTCTTTTACAGGTGGTTGACTAGTTTTCCCAGCACCACTTATTAAGGTGATTGTCTTTTCTCCAATGTATGTTCTTGCCTCTTGTCAAAGATAAGGTATCCATAGGTGTGTGGATTTATCTCTGGGCTTTCTATTTTGTTCCATTGATCTATATTTCTGTCTTTGTGCTGGTACCATGCTGTCTTGATGACTGTATCTTTATAGTATAGTCTGAAGTCAGGCAGGTGGATTCCTCCAGTTCCATTCTTCTTTCTCAAGATTGCTTTGGCTATTTGAGTTTTTTTTGTATTTCCATACAAATTTTGAAATTATTTGTTCTAGTTCTGTGAAAATACCATTGGTAGCTTGATAGGGATTACATTGAATTTATAGATTTCTTTGGGTAGTATACTCATTTTCACTACATTGATTCTTCTCATACATGAACATGGTATATTTCTCCATCTATTTGTGTCATCTTTGATTTCTTTCATGAGTGTTTTATAGTTTTCTATATATAAGCCTTTTGTTTCTTTAGGTAGATTTATTCCTAAGTATTTTATTCTTTTCATCACAGTGGTGAATGAAATTGTTTCGTTACTTTCTCTTTCTTTTCTCATTGTTAGTATATAGGAATGCAAGGGAATTCTGTGTATTTTATATTCTGCAACTTTACTATATTCATTGATTAGCTCTAGTAATTCTGTGGAACCAGTCTGTTGTTCCATGTCCAGTTCTAACTGTTGCTTCCTGACCTGCATACAGATTTCTCAAGAGGCAGGTCAAGTGGTCTGGTATTCCCATCTCTTTCAGAATTTTCCACAGTTTACTGTGATCCACACAGTCAAAGGCTTTGGCATAATCAATAAAGCAGAAATAGATGTTTTTCTGGAACTCTCTTGCTTTTTCCATGATCCAGCAGATGTTGGCAATTTGATCTCTGGTTCCTCTGCCTTTTCTAAAACCAGCTTGAACATCAGGGAGTTCACGGTTCACATATTGCTGAAGTCTGGCTTGGAGAATTTTGAGCATTACTTTACTAGCATGTGAGATGAGTGCAATTGTGCGGTAGTTGGAGCATTCTTTGGCATTGCCTTTCTTTGGAATTGGGATGAAAACTGACCTTTTCCAGTCCTGTGGCCACTGCTGAGTTTTCCAGATTTGCTGGCAAATTGAGTGCAGCACTTTCACAGCATCATCTTTCAGGATTTGAAACAGCTCAACGGGAATTCCATCACCTCCACTAGCTTTGTTCGTAGTGATGCTTTCTAAGGCCCACTTGACTTCACATTCCAAGATGTCTGGCTCTAGATTAGTCAACACATCATCATGATTATCTGGGTCATGAAGATCTTTTTTGTACAGTTCTTCACCAGCTACATTTTAGTGTGAGTGTGGATTCTGTCTTAAGAATGAGCATTCTTTTAAAAGTTATCACTTTTGACCTTTTGTTACACTTTTAAGATGTGTATAAGAGACGTCCCTTGGACTGCAAGGAGATCCAACCAGTCCATTCTGAAGGAGATCAACCCTGGGATTTCTTTGGAAGGAATGATGCTAAAACTGAAGCTCCAGTACTTTGGGCACCTCATGCGAAGAGTTGACTCATTGGAAAAGACCCTGATGCTGGGAGGGATTGGGGGCAGGAGGAGAAGGGGATGACCGAGGATGAGATGGCTGGATGGCATCACAGACTCAATGGACGTGAGTCTGAGTGAACTCCGGGAGTTGGTGATGGACAGGGAGGCCTGGCGTGCTGCAGTTCATGGGGTCGCAAAGAGTCGGAGACGACTGCGCGACTGAACTGAACTGAACTGAATTCTGTGGAGGTGTCTTTAGGGGTTTCTATGTAGAGGATCATGTCATCTGCAAACAGTGAGAGTTTTACATCTTCTTTTCCAGTCTGGATTCCTTTTATTTCTTTTTCTTCTCTAATTGCTGTGGCTAAAACTTCCAAAACTATGTTGAACAGTAGTGGTGAGATTGGGCACCCTTGTCTTCTTCCTGACTTTAGGGGAAATGCTTTCAGTTTTTCACCATTGAGGATAATGTTTGTTGTGTGTTTATCATATATGGATTTTATTATGCTGAGGTATGATCCTTCTAAGCCTGCTTTCTGAAGGGTTTTTATCATAAATGGATGTTGGATTTTGTCAAAGGCTTTCTCTGCATCTATTGAGATAAACATATGTTTTTTATCTTTGAATTTGTTAATGTGGTGTATCACATTGATTGATTTGCAAATATTGAAGGATCCTTGCATCCCTGGATAAAGCCCACTTGGTCATGATGTGTGATCTTTTTAATATGTTGTTGGATTCTGTTTGCTAGAAGATTCTAGTGTATTTAATTCTGTGTTTGTTAAGTGAATCTCTAATTTTATAACTGAAAATTCTTGGACAAAATAGGATTTGGTATAAACAAATAATAATACAGGCAGTTTTACCCTGAAACATAAGTAATCTGTTGTTTTTGTTGCTAAGTTATGTACAGCTCTTGTGACCCTGTGGCCTGTAGCCCACTGGGCTCCTCTGTCCATGGGATTTCCCAGGCAAGAATACTGGAGTAGATTGCCATTCCCTTCTCCAGAGAATCTTCCCAGTGCAGGAATCAAGCTAGCATCTCCTGCGTTGCAGGTGGATTCTTTATTGCTGAGCCACCACACGTATTCCTTATTGTCTATACAGAGGGGGAAAAAATGTATCACGTGTGTCATACTGAGTGCTGAATGAGGAATAAAAGAATAAGAGTCCATATAGTGGAGAGTATCCCTGGAGGGGTTAATCCTTTTTGTATTAAAAGAACTTGAACCTTGAAAACATTAATTGAAGTGAAATAAGCCAGACACAAAAGGACAAATATTTTATTCCATTTAGATGTAACTGCTGCTGCTGCTGCTAAGTTGCTTCAGTCGTGTCCAACTCTGTGCAACCCCATAGATGGCAGCCCACCAGCCTCCCCCATCCCTGGGATTCTCCAGGCAAGAACACTGGAATGGGTTGCCATTTCCTTCTCCAATGCATGAAAGTGAAAAGTGAAAATGAAGTTGCTCAGTCGTGTCCAACTCCTAGTGACCCCATGGACTGCAGCCTACCAGGCTCCTCTGTCCATGGGATTTTCCAGGCAAGAGTACTGGAGTGGGGTGCCATTGCCTTCTACAAGGATCTAATTCAGAGCCGGAAAGTTAAAAAATGATTATAGAAGGCTGGGAGGGAGAAGGGAAAGTGATAGTCACTCAGAAGTGTCTCATGGACTGTACCCCACCAGTCCTCTGTCCATGAAGTCCTCCAGGCAAAAATACTGGAGTGGGTTGCTATGCCCTTCTCCAGGGATCTTCCCAACCCAGAGATCGAACCTGGGTCTCCTGCCTGCAGGCGGATTCTTTACTGTTTGAGCCACTAAGGGGGAAGAGGAAAATGAGGTAATTATTGTTTAATAGGTACAGAATTTGACGGAGAGTTCTGGAGATGGATAGTCATGGGTATCACGTGGGTGACACAGCAGTGTCAGTGTATTTGGGATAGTCACAGCAGTGTCAATGTATTTAATGTCACTGAACTGTTTGCTTAAAATGGTTAACATGGTAAATTTTATGCTAGGTATATTTTAACACAGTTTTAAAAAATGAGCTTGAAGTAAACCAGTGAGATATACCAAAGAAAATTCTTGTGTGATACAATCCTAATGTAGAAGGCAGGGTGATGCTTTTGTTGTTATTTTTTTTTCATTTTACTTATTTAAATATTTACTGGATAAACTGTATCTGTACCTATTCTAGTTTTTTCTTAGTGCTTATATATATATATATATATATATATATATATATATTTATATTAGTTACAGATTACTCCCACAGGCCAATGTAGAACAGAAGATTCCAGCTACATTTTAGTGTGAGTGTGGATTCTGTCTTAAGAATGAGCATTCTTTTAAAAGTTATCACTTTTGACCTTTTGTTACACTTTTAACCTTTGGCATCTCTGATTCCTTATCAAATATTTATTATACGCCTCTTATAAAGCAGGCCCTATTTTGGCCATTGGGAATGTTAGCCATGAACAAAACAGATGAAAACCCTTGTCTTAATGGAGCTTACATTCTAATGTTACTCATTCCTTATTGGAAAGAAATTTTTGTATCATGAAAATCTTTTGTGAATTTTTCAGCAACTGTAGTTGGACCTTGTACATGTAGTATAGGTCTTTCCAAAATCAAGAGCTGATACCCACTCATTTGTTCCTGATTTATCTTCCTTCTTACGATCTCCATAGGAAAATATCATTCTCTACAGAGTAGATAACTATGTAATGCCCAACAAACTGGTTAAAGTCCTGGATTTAATAATACAGAACTGTTGGACGAATAGATTATATTTATTTATTTTTAAAAATGGCTAATTTACCATGATATTTTAATTTCTTAGAGACTATCCATGTTACATCTGTACTTGATTCTGTCATTTGTGATGCTAATGAATTTTTCTTTGTGATTTCTTTAATAGAATATAGTTTTGACAAGTTACTAATATTTAAGCTGTATGTAAAATAGAAGTGATAATAATACTTTCTGTTAAACAGCTAGTGCTTTTCCTTATACTTAGTAACTTTTAGTTTCCTTTTTCTTTTCTTCTCTAATCACATTTTAGTTGTTGCATTATATAATAAAAGAAGAGCTTCTGGGGACTTCCCAGGCGGTCCAGGGGTTAAGACTCCATGCTTCCAAAGTAGGGCGTGGATTTGATCCCTCCCTGGTCAGGTAGCTAAGATTGCACTTGCTGTGTGGCATGATCAAAAAATTTAAAAATTTTTTAAAGAGAGGAACTTATGTTTTGTTCAATTCACACTCCTATCCTACAGCTTATTCCTAGTATGGGCACCTTTTTTCCATACTGGAGCATTCCAGGTACCACTCACACCCTTTACCTTGTAGCCCCTAGGACCACTGTAATGTTCTCTTACCTAACTGGAGCCTGTTACCTCTATCTTCATTGATTAAGATCGATCCCTGAACCAGAATATTTCTCTTTGTATGTAGTTCCCAGCCCAGTACATAATTCTCTTGATTCACTGATCAAAAAAGCATAACTTTGAATAAGCAACATGAAAAGTGATGTAGAGTTCCATTCACAGAAGCAGCTGAAAGAGAGCAACAAACCACTTTACCAGCAAAAGAAAACAGAACCTTAGGAAAGCAAGAAATGGCTAGAGCTTCTCCTGCAAAGGAGGAGAATACATGAATTTTTGCCAAGTTTCTCCTTTTATCTACTTATAGGTTCTTTAAATAAATCATTGCTTTCTTTCTGGGCTCCTTTCCTGGGGGGAATAACACTGATGGCCCTCAAACTATTCCGGTTCTTACTATACCATCCTCAGTGTTCCTTTCCCGACTTTTCTCTCTCCAAAGCCCAAGTGCTCCAGCCTCCATAAGGACAGGTTAGTGCTGACTGACACTACCGGGACCCCAGTTCATCAGCATTATATTCTAAGCTTATGCTTTATTGCATTTAAAGAAGTGAATGTGTAGCTCCAAAGTTAGTCATCTAACGTCTCTTACCTCCTTCAGATTTTTTCATTACTTATCACCAAAATTTGTTCTAATTTCCAGGCCTCTTCGACTTTTCCATTCCTTCTTTCTCATTTCATGTAGTATTTCCTTAGCAGATTTCCTATCTAGAATCTTATTGCAGTCTTTTATATACAATGGTTAGAATAACCCTCTAGTACTGTTTCTCTTTGGGGTTTCCCTGCGGGTTCAGATGGTTAAGAATCTGCCTGCATGTGGGCAACGTGGATTTGATCCCTGAGTCAGGAAAATCCCCTGGGGAAGGGAATGGCTACCCACTCCAGTATTCTTGCCTGAAGAATTTTCCATGGACAAAGAAGCCTGGTGGGCTACAGTCCATGGGTTTGCAGGGTCAGACATGACTAAGCAGCTGACACTTTCACTTTATTCACTATTTCTCATCATATCATTTTATTTGTGGTATCATAGTGGGCTTCATGGTTTATCAAATGAAATCTTCTAGCTAACCTTTAAAGGCCTTTCTGTTGCTGCCATGAAGTAGTTTTTTAAGTACTTTTTAGGAGTTTTTTTTTTTAACCTCCACTTTATTTTAGCCTTGTAGATGAGGATAGATTATGTCCTTGCCTTGGTGTTCTTCACACAACTGAGTCAGTACACAGTAGATTATCAAAATATGATGGATCAACTGAGAAGTCTTGATTGATAAGTCAAAGTGTATATTACACTGAGGTGATTATCTTCCCAGAAGTTGAATTAACTCAGGTGAATCATATTAATTTTCAAGTTAAATTTGATAGAACTAATAAGTATCCTAAATAGTATGGCTTCTGGTTGCATTGTATTTTTATTTGGAAAAAACTTTTACAGAAGGATTACACATAGACTTGTTTATTCTAGGCATTTACCCTACAGTTATACATCAAGTAATGACCTCATAAGAAATTTTAAGTCATCTTGACCTTTAGCCTTTGATTTTCTATTAAAAAAACAATTTGCTTTGTGTATAATATTCAAAATAATGCAGAAAACATGGCTGTTTTTCAGAATATTCAAAATGTAGTCTAAAAGCCTATTTAGTGTATTTCTTTTTGAAAAAAATAGTAAATAAATATGGTTTTATAAATTTTCATTTCAGTTGCTTTTGCCAAGAGTAAGTTATTTGACGTTGGTAACTGACAAAGTGAAAAAGCACTTTCAGAAGGTTATGAGACAAGAAGACATTAGTGAGATATGGTTTGAATATGAAGGCACACCACTGAAATGGTGAGTGAATTTTTCTGCATTATTAAGCATTGAGTATATGATAGCTTTAAGAAGGTATAGTGCCTTGAAGCAGTTTTTTAAAAGTTCTGTGCAAGAAATCACTAGTCTAGCTCTATAATACAGTGGATTTTAAATCAATGCTAAAATATTTTATTGGAAATATTTCTGCCTTCTATTTGGATGCATGGGACAGGTTTATATATTTTCATCAATAGATTTTTTATATGACATGATAATAGTATATTTGGTTATGTTTTTTTAAACATATATTTAAAACATGAATAAGTCATTCTGTGATACTATTCGATTTCGTTTCTGTCTAAAATCTTTATAAACAGATCTTTATATACACATGATTACCTGAAGGGGCATCTTTCAAACTGATTGCCACATACAGTTGACCACTGTGTTACGTTGTTTAGCTTCAGTCTAGTAGTTAAAGTATATTGATTTCCTTTTTATGTGAAAAATACTTTTGATAATATATCAGAGTACTATTTTTTCAGAAACATTTAAAATAAATATCCTTTTTCAGAAACATACTGGAAATAAATCCCAAATCTGGGCTTACCTATCTACAGATGATGTAATTTTGTGCTTCCTCTATTACCGGGAGCTTTGGTCATTGTGCTTCCAAAAATATTTAAGGAAATTAAAGAAGTTACAGGAAAAGAATAAAATGACCTAAGATATGCTGAGATATAGGTGTTGAAATGCTTCCATATAGGTGTAGTTAAATGAAAAAGGTACAGACTGAGTCAAGCTTTAAGTGAAATACGAAGAATATAAATAGTTTAATAATGGACTTGCTGTCTGAATCTGGGAATAGTAAAAAATGAAGAGTTTTAAAAGAGGCTTAAAGCAAATAAAAGAAAGCTAGTAGGTATGTAATAAGTACAACTGTCTGAATCCAAGGATCATTTGGAAATAAGGAGTGAACTTTTGGAACTCACCTTGTGCTGATTAATTTCCAAGGGTAGTTAGATTTCTCTTAATGATTCAGAAACATACAAGGTAATATCTTGTATTGAGTCATGGATCACGTTACTAACCTTTTTTTTTTTTTGGTCTAATGTTCATGTTTTTAATCAAAACAGAATATGGACCTTCATAATCACATTATCAGACTCATGACTCTTGAATAATTCTAGACCTCAGGCAGCATAGATAAGTCAATGTTTTCTGTTTTCTTTTTATTTCTCAGAAGAATTGAAGGTTTTGGAATGGGAAGGTGGCTTAAAAGAAGTATAAGAGCAGCAAGGATCAGGAGAGTAGAGGGAAAGGAAGGAGGGGGAAAGATTGTGGGTGAGTAGCAATAGGATATATCTATGTTCTTGACAGTTCCATCTATATTATATTTGGATATTGAAACTGTATTGCTTTATGTGCATTAGTTGTCGATTTGGAGAAGGAAATGGCACCCCACTCCAGTATTCTTGCCTGGGAAATCCTATGGCCAGAGGAGCCTGGCGGGCTACAGTTACCTATTACCATAAGAAGAACTGATGTGACTGACAGTGGGCTTTTTAGTTTTATCATTGTAAAGCATAGGTTCTCAACAAGGGCCGTATTGACGTTTGAAGCCAGATAATTCTTTGTTGTGGAAGGGCTACTGTGTGTGTTGCAGTATTTTTAGCAGCAGCCCTGGCCCCTACCCACTATTACCAGTTGTGATAATAAAAATGTTGCAGGCATGGGATGTAAAACCACCTCCAACTGAGAAACTTCAGCTTAGCTTTTATAGTAAATGGTTATTAGGTCTTCATCTTTCAGCTGCTATTTTAATTCATCTTGTGTGGTGATTATTTTTGTATTTGATGTGATTTGTCTTCTGTAAATTTGTATTCTATATATGATATCAGTAAATGACATTTGGTCCCATTTCTCCCTGTTACATGGAGAAGGCAATGGCACCCCACTCCAGTACTCTTGCCTGGAAAATCCCATGGACAGAGGAGCCTGGTAGGCTGCAGCCCATTGGGTCGCTACGAGTCAGACATGACTGAGCGACTTCACTTTGACTTTTCACTTTCATGCATTGGAGAAGGAAATGGCAACCCACTCCAGTATTCTTGCCTGGAGAATCCCATGGACAGAGGAACCTGGTGGGCTACAGTCCACGGGATCACAAAGAGTCGGACACAACTGAGTGACTTCACTTTCACTTTCTTTCACTTTCCATGGTGGCTCAGTGGTGGAGAGTTGGCCTGCCAGTGCAGGAGACACAGGTTCAATCCCTGATCCAAGTAGATACCACATGGTGCAGAGCAGCTAAGCCTGTGCTCTACAGCTATTGATCCTGTGATCTGGCGCCTGGGAGCCTCAACTGCTCCTAGCCTGCACATGTGAGCCTGCACATCCTAGAGAAGCTGCCACAATGAAAATCCTGAGTACTGCAATGAAGTGTAGCCCTCTCTTGTCACAACTAGAGAAAAGCCCACACAGCAATGAAGACCCAGGACAGCCAAAAATAAATAAATAAAATTATTAAAAATTATCAAAAAAAGAGTAGAGGAACATTTATTTGAGGAGGAGGAGGATATCTGCCTTATGCTTAATTCTTTGAAGTTTTAAGTAAATTCAAATGAGAAAGAAAATCGAATACCAGTTTAGACAATTCCCAAAAGAAGGAAGAAAGTATACATTGATATTCTTTCTCTCTATAATAACCCTTTCTCCTATTTATATTAATTATTTTGCAGATATTTAATTATGTATGTGAGGTGCTTGAGTAGGTGCTTTGTAGCTTAAGCAGTGGCTCAGAAGAGGTACTAAGTAAATGTTTGTTGAATGAATCAGTGAATCTAAGTAAGTTTTTTATTGATAAAACTGAGACTCAGATAAATAAAATAACTTAATCAAATGAGCAAGTAGGACCATATATTGAGGCTCTCAGTTCAGGGATCTTTGCTATATGTGGTGATAATTCTTTTTGTTAGTTGTTGTTTTCTCTGATTCTGTATGTTCTTATTACATGTTAAATTGTCCATATTAGAATAGAAAAATATTTAAGAACAATGGTATCAGTTCAGTTCAGTCACTCAGTCGTGTCCGACTCTTTGCGACCCCATGAATCGCAGCACGCCAGGCCTCCCTGTCCATCACCAACTCACGGAGTTCACTCAGACTCACGTCCACTGAGTCCGTGATACCATCCAGCCATCTCATCCTCTGTTGTCCCCTTCTCCTCCTGCCCCCAATCCCTCCCAGCATAAGGGTCTTTTCCAATGAGTCAACTCTTCACATGAGGTGGCCAAAGTACTGGAGCTTCAGCTTCAGCATCATTCCTTCCAAAGAAATCCCAGGGTTGATCTCCTTCAGAATGCATATACTGAATACTTAATATATTGTCGATTTGTAAAGAGGTGCCCAGGAGGCTTTATCTGTTTAGTGCTTTATCCTCTGCATTCTTTATGTCTTGAATGTTTAAAAATTATATGGGAAATGAAAAAAGCTGATCTTAAATTAAGGATCTTTTTCTTAAGAGTGTTTGAGTTGATTAGTCAGCAGAGGGTGCTCTAACATTACACTTTAAGAGAGAGTTTCTTACAAGAGTCAGGACTGAGCGACTTTCACTTCTCTTCTTGTTACTGTAACTCAAGTGTTCAAATTTGTTACTTTTATATTAGGCTTATTTAAAGAGAAAAGACCTTGGTTCTTTAAAGAATACTTTGTTAGTATATCCTAATGCTAGTTAGATCTTAGGCCTCTAGGTGCAAACTTTAGAAAAAGTGCTCTGTCAACTGTAAAACATGTCTCTACTGGGATATTATTATTTTGTATAAATTGACTTATTTTCAAGACTGACTATTGGAAATAAGTTGTTGAAACTACCTTTTGAATTTAAAGAAAAGCAACAAATACTGATGTAGGTCTGAAGTTGTAGACATACTGTATCCATTGACTCAGAATTTAATACTGTACCTATGTGATTTCAAAAGTGAATTTAACAAAATAACTTTACATCTTAATTGTGAATACTGTACAGGCTCTTCTCTTACATCTAGTCATTTTTCTAAGGTAGTGAGTTTTTAGAATTTATAAATTATTCTGTAAACTAGATTTTTGAAATGTGGCTTACTTAATTAGCATTTTTTACATGTAGTATCCCTTTAGTTGGTTATTTCTATACTTTTTCATGCAAAAGAATAGACTTAGAAAGCTGAGACACGCAGTGCTAGCCTGTAATTGTTTGTACCATAGAGAAAGGCAAAATAGATTGTATTCATTAAATTACTTTGGTTTGCATTTGAGTTAAACCTTTTTTTATTTATTAAAATGTACTCCTGTTTTCAGTGAATCACTAATGTAGCAAACTTATGAGTAGAATGCATTTATTTAAATGAAATGGAATGGGACAATAGTTCTCTAGAATATGGGGAACATTCCTCTCAATGCTAGTCTTAAAATACTGGTTTGCTATCTAATTCAGATGTTTAGACTAGAATGAGCTGACCTCAGAGCATACCTGTTACTGCTATACCGTGTACAGTATGTCCATGTGTTTTACCAGTAATGAGAGAGTAAAGAAGCAACAACTTATGCAGAAAAAGTGTTAATTAATTTTGAGGATTGAATTTAGAAAAGGCTAGAGCAACTTAAGGAAGAAAAAAAAAGAATAAAATGTGAAAGTAGGTGTAACACTATTCTGGTGCAGTCAGTTTTTACTGCCCAGAAGATTGAACCTTTCCTAGTTGTGTTTTCTTCTGGGTTTATTCAGGTTCAAGTCCTCACTACTTCGTTTTCTATTAAATTTAGGTTAAACTGGCAGGAGTAGCAATGTAACAGCCAAAAGGCTACATTACAGTTTACTCATAGTTATGGCTTATGTGGTTTCTGTTATTATAGGTTGAAGGTGAAGTCGCTCAGTCATGTCCGACTCTTTGCGACCCCGTGGCCTGTAACCTACGAGGCTTCTCAGTCCATGGGATTCTCCAGGCAAGAATACTGGAGTGGATTGCCACTTCCTTCTCCAGAGGATCTTCCCAACCCAGGGATCGAACCCCATTCTCCCGCATCGGAGGCAGACACTTTAACCTCTGAGCCACCAGGGAAGCCTTTATTATAGGTTAGGAGCCTGGAAAATCCCATGGACAGAGGAACCTGGTAGGCTGCAGTCCATGGGGTCGCTAAGAGTCAAACATGACTGAGTGACTTCACTTTCACTTTTCACTTTAATGCATTGGAGAAGGAAATGGCAACCCACTCCAGTCTTCTTGCCTGGAGAATCCCAGGGACAGGGGAGCCTGGTGGGCTGCCGTCTATGGAGTCGCACAGAGTCGGACACGACTGAAGTGACTTAGCAGCAGCAGCAGCAACAAAACTATATAGAATATCCATTTAGAAGAATTGTGCAAATTACTACTTTTGAAATTTTTGACATAAATCAGATTATAGTATAAGAAAAAGTCAGTACTTTAAGTGTTAGCCAATTCTGTTTTTTAGATTTTCTTGCATATTAATAGATTCACCAGAAATAAGGAATCTTGGAAACAGTTAATTCAGGTGGTGTATTTGTTTGGAGTTAGTATACTTGCTTCAAAATCATTCTGAAATAAACAGCTGCATTGATGATCCACATATGATCTGTATATTTTGACAATATATATAAGTAAATAGTATTTTATTCCTATATTTTTCTGGCTTAGTTTTATTTTTAATGTTTGTTTCAGGTTAACTATTAGATATTATTTTATTTAGAATGCTTTTTGGTAATATTTTACATGTTTTAAATTTTAATATATTTTAGAAATTATCATACTTAAATTTCCATCCTAGTCCTTAGTATATCAGGAAAAATCATCATTTACTGAGACCAGTAAACTTTAAAATATATATGTGTGTATATATGTATATTTAAGTCACTTTATAAATAATGTAGAGAGGAATAAAGGAATGGTGTGTAATTATTAAAATTTTACTAAGCATTTAAATACAGAAATTCCAGTTTTTGCTCCATGTTTTCACTGGTTTTGAATGTATATATAGCAAAAATGGGCAATGTCCTCAATGCAAATAACTGCTCATTAGTTATCAAGCATTCAAATAGACCTCTATGAGGTTCTAGCTTATCATTACTCTACTCTTTGTGTGGTTAACAGCAGTGCTTTGCAAAATTATTAAAGCCTTATATCATGATTTTATTGTAAAATTATTTCTTTTTTATATGAGTAAAAATCCAGTCCAGATCTTTTTAATTTCTACATCATCTTAATTCCTTCCAGTCATCTTTGTTTACAAATCTACCTTTAACATTTGCCCACTTACTGTCAGGGCAGGAGAAGAAGGGGACGACAGAGGATGAGATGGTTGGATGGCATCACCGACTCAATGGACATGGGTTTGGGTGAACTCCGGGAGTTGGTGATGGACAGGGAGACCTGGTGTGCTGCAATTCGGGGTCGCAAAGAGTTGGACACAACTGAGCAACTGAACTGAACTGAACTTACTGTCAAGAAAATTGCAGTGTACATATAGCATTAAAGATAAGAATACTGACACTCTTGCTTTTAGCAAAAATGAAATAGTTTCGGTTCTACTCATAAAATACTATATGAAGAAATACTTTCTTTGATTATGTGGTTAAGAGTGCCATATGTCCTTAGAAATACACTGTTCATTCATTAGTTCTCGAGTTTTATAAAATTCATCGAAAGGATATCATCATCTAAAGACTCATAGTCTGAGATTTTACTTAAATGATCATTTTACCAATGTCATTAAAGTCTAAAGTACTGGTTTGTGTCTTTTCGCAAAACTCTTCTGATTTATCTAATTGTGTAGTCTTTCTCTGTCAATATAGGTGGAAAATAAGACATTTTGAATTTTCACCTTTGTTAATGAGAGCTGAAAGCAGACTCCAAAGATGAGGTCTGCATCCTTATTTTATACTTTGTTGAAATACACTATAATGTTTTAGGTGACAAAGTAAGAAAATGGAAGAAGGATACATTATATTTTCCTTCTAGGTATAACACTATTCTCCCATTCTTACTAATCTTAACAATTTTTTTTTTTCAGTTAGATCTTTTCGCAAAACTCTTCTGATTTATCTAATTGTGTAGTCTTTCTCTGTCAATATAGGTGGAAAATAAGACATTTTGAATTTTCACCTTTGTTAATGAGAGCTGAAAGCAGACTCCAAAGATGAGGTCTGCATCCTTATTTTATACTTTGTTGAAATACACTATAATGTTTTAGGTGACAAAGTAAGAAAATGGAAGAAGGATACATTATATTTTCCTTCTAGGTATAACACTATTCTCCCATTCTTACTAATCTTAACAATTTTTTTTTTTTCAGTTAGGAATAATTGATAATGATGAAATAATTCCTGGAATGAAGTAGCAAAATCAAGATGGAGGAAAAAAATAAATCACTAAGATGTCACAGTATATCTTAGATTTATAAAAAGGTCCAGTGACTTCATATGGCAATTGCTAATCTTATTCTTTTTTTTTAAGTGAGTTTTCATTGTGATTTTTGGACGACTTTTAAGAAAGATTTAAAGTTATAAAATATTAATCTTAAAATAGTTATAACTGCACAGAAAAGAAGTTCACAATCTAATATTGGGCCCATTGGATTTTTATTGGTATAACAAGTGTTAACTATTCTATGGATCTTGATTTATGCATTCAGCAGCTCTTATCTACCCTGTTTGACATTCTGTGCACTTACAGTTTTTTGTTTGTTTTTTAATATTGAGAGTAAAAAATAATTGATTATTGAATCTACTACATTTAACTTGTATTCTGACTCAAATACTTATTTTTAAAATTGTACTTGATTTTTGTATGCTAGTATAGGTTGTTTTAAAATAATATTTGATTTAACTTAATTAGTTCCATTTTTGAACAGTAGAAAATGTGTACAACACTGAATTGCTAGTCATTTTATGGGATTATTGGTGAATCTATCTGATAGGTTAACTGTGTGCATGCGTGCATGCTCACCCGCTTCAGGCATGTCCGACTCTTTGTGACCTCATGGACCATAGCCCGCCAGGCTCCTCTGTCCATTGGATTTTCCTGGCAGGAAGACTGGAGTGGGTTGCCATGCTCTCCTCCAGGGGATCTTACAGACCTAGTGATCAAACCTTTATCCCCTGTGTCTACTGTGTTGCAGGTGGATTCTTCACAGTTGAGCCACTGGGAAAGCCCATGTAGTTGGGAAGACAGTATGCTCTTTTAGTTTAAGTACACACATTCATTTTTAATCTGATTACAGATACCGCAGAGGGACGTGAAGACTTAAAAAAGGTCTATTTTGTGAAAATGTATGGCGTTACATAGAGCTTGTACAATTTTAAGAGGGCAGAGAGAAGGATAAGAAGTATATAGGAGCTATAACTTGTTTATACTGCAGTATTTTTTAAATTACTGTTTTTATTTCAGTTTTTAACTGAGGCTGGATTTTTTCCTGATTTCAGAATTTACTAAAGAAAGCATTCTGTAATTTAGTTAATCTAAAATTATATTCATTTCTAGTTTTGAAAGATTTGTGTTAGTTACTGACATTCAGTTAAAAGTTTGAGGGTTTTATTAAGAGATATAACACATACATGACTAAAACTACTCACTGTTTTATTTTGCTAGCGAGGCATTCATCCTGAATTCATTTTAAATAAAAATATGATTTCTAATGACTGATGATTTTTCCACAGTAAAATTATGTAGATTATAATTTTGTTTGTATAGTAGGCAAACATAAATACTGTTAGCTAATATTTGAATTTTGGTCAGGTAATGTATTTGATCGCTCATTTTGAAATAAACTGATATATTTTCAAAGTTTTCCACTCTTAAACCTAGGAGTAATTCGCTAATAGTTATTATGGAGGAAGGAACAAGACTGTGCATAAAACCTAGCAGTCTTCTGTTGGCCTTTGTTGGGGGGATTATTTAATTTTGATAATTAAGTTACTTTAGATTCTTTAAAAGGGTATAAAAAATAAGGTTTGTTCTTTGAAGTCTGTAAGATCTGTATTGTTAACTTGTTTGTTACTAAATAATTTGCTTCCCTGTGAGTAATGATTATATTAGGAAATGTTCTCTTATTTAGAAGCCGCTAATTTATTATTTTTTTTAAAAAACTTTAGGTTATAGAAGAATATTCAGTGACTTTAGAAAATATTGACATAAAAAAAAACAGGTTATAACAGTTTGTAAAGGATAATCCTAATCTATATTTAGAATTATATGCATAAAGAGAAGATTGGAAATTTATACGCTGTAATGTTAATAGTAATAAGTACAAAATAAGTGATTTCATGCTTCTTTAGGTGCTCTTCTCAGTTCTTAAAATTGTAAAATTTAAGTTGTTTAAAAAAAAGCTCATCATCCAAAATGAATACTGGTATGATAATTAAGTGTTGCAATACTATGACATAACAGTGCTCATGCCTGATAAAGTGTTCCTTAGTACAATTTCATTATGTATATTGAAAATTCCCTGGGGAATGAAATGGCTAGGGGGGAATAAAACCCTGAAGCCTGAAAATTTGCCATACTAGGTCAAGCAAGTAACTGTGTAAAATATCACCTTCCTGTGATTTGTGGTTAAAGTCCCCTAATACTTGATGTTAAAATGTACTTGAAATTTATTTTGCATTTGTAGTTTAACTTTAAATATTTATTTTTTCTTATAATGTACTCTTTAATTTTTAGGCATTATCCAATTGGTTTGCTATTTGATCTTCTTGCATCAAGTTCAGCTCTTCCTTGGAACATCACAGTACATTTTAAGGTATAGTCTATATAGCATATTCCATTTGTCTATTTGTGGTACTACTTAAATAGCTTTAGAGTAGAATTTTAAGTTGTTACGCTTTCCCATGATACTTTTATTTGTTAAGCTACCATTTGTGTTTATGTGTAAGATGTTCTTCGATTTCTTCTTTACTTTTGGCACAACCATTTAAACATTTAATGTATGAGTGCCTGTTCTTTATTGGAGCTAGACACACCATGTTTGAAATTAAATATTTTGGAATCATTTTCATTAAAAAATGTCTCAAATAGGGAGAGCAAAATCCAGAGTGCATGTGGGCATGAGAATGGGGAAGGAGGCAACCTAACAATGAGTAACTCTAAGGCTATTTTGATGGAATGAAGAGAAGTGTTAGGAGACAGAAAGCCAAAGACTTGATGTAAGTCTGTTTTGAGAAATGTTAATTCCTGTGGTTTTTCAAGAGCCCAGGCTAGTTTTATTGTAACTTGATTTTATCTCATCTGTCTTTCTCTCTAACCACCCTGATTCTCCTTGCCCTACCGCATAAGCAGTTCACAAGTACTGCTGAAGGACTGGACCCCTTCTATTAGTTGATCACTAGGCAGGGATTCTCAAATGTGAGATACAGTGGGAGGGAAACATGTTAAGAGTTTGGAAAGTCATTTAGGTGTCTGATTTGCTTTTGCATTAGGGACACTTATCAAAGTGAGTGCCCAGAGGCTTGCCATATCTTTCTAAGTTGCTTTCCTTCCCATTTTTCTAAAATTGAATTTGTAGTTCATTGACATTTATTTCCGTATTATTTGGACTAAAATGCTTTACTTAGCACCATGTTCCCATAGACGTTAGTTACTACGAAACCATACAGAGGGAGGACATGGTTCTGATATGCATGAGTTTCAGTTACTGTGAAAAGCCAAGTCTGCCTGTATGTATAATTATGTTTAGGATAGTATGAAGGTAAAACTACTTCAAGCATAATAACTGTAGAGGTTCCATGTTGCCTAGCAGGTCTTTCCCATTATGTTGCAAAGTAATTCTGGTAGTTAAATTATGTGTGTGTGTGTGGTCTGTGTGTGTCATACACTAAAAAACTTTGAAATCTAGGTTAAGATACATCATATCTACCTGTTTATTTATTCATCCAACAAATATTCAGTCTACTGTGGACCAGCCATGCAGTGTTCTCTGAACCTGAGATATATGAGTGAAAGACACCAAAGACACTCGCACACATTTTATGGTGCCTAGCTGGCATTGGATGCTAGGCCCTCTGTAATTATCAATTGAATTAGTTGATGGATTGTAATAATGATAGGAAAGGCTTAGAATCTTTATGATTGGTTTACCGTCATGTCAGATTTTAAGAGATTTTATATAGGGTAATGTGAAAACATTTGGAGAACATTTAATCTTAACTCAGTAAACAATTATATTCCAAATAACCAATGCATGATGTTGTAAAATTATGCATGTGTGAAAGATTCATTAAAAGTACATGATTAGCATCAGTAATTTTAATGTAACAGAGGTTGAATGTTTATTGATGTGGTTTCAGATACCATGTTAATGTTATAGTAAATTGCATACTAAAAACTACTGGTTCTAGTCTTCAAAATGGTCAATTTTAAATGAGTTGTATATGAGTTATATCTCAGTTTTTGTTTTTTTTTTAAAGACACAATGGTTAGTAATTTTCCAGATTTGGAGGAGAAAACACAAGTCTTATGTGTCAGAGAAGCTCAGCAAATCTAAAGCAAATAACTATATAGAAAACTACATCTGTGTCTCTTTTGCTGTCTCACATACAGGTTTATCATTATCATCTTTCTAAATTCCATATATATGTGTAATTATACTATATTGGTGTTTTTCTTTCTGGGTTACTTCACTCTGTATAATCGGCTCCAGCTTCATCCACCTCATTAGAACTGATTCAAATGTATTCTTTTTAATGGCTGAGTAATATGGGAGAGGGAGAGGGGTGGGATGATTTGGGAGAGTGGCAGTGTAACCTGTATGATATCATAAGTGAAATGAATCGCCGGTCTAGGTTCGATGCAGGATGCAGGATGCTTGGGACTGATGCATGGGAATAATCCAGAGAGATGGTGTGGGGCGGGAGTGGGGAGAGGGGTGTTGGGATTGGGAGTTCATGTACACTCGTGGCTGATTCATGTCAATGTATAGCAAAACGAATACAGTATTGTAAAGCAAAACAAACTAAAAAATAAAAATTAATTNCACGGGGATAATCCAGAGAGATGGTGTGGGGCGGGAGTGGGGAGAGGGGTGTTGGGATTGGGAGTTCATGTACACTCGTGGCTGATTCATGTCAATGTATAGCAAAATGAATACAATATTGTAAAGCAAAACAGACTAAAAAATAAAAATTAACTTAAAAAAAATGAAAGAAAAGATACATGTACCCTGCTGTTCATTGCAGCTCTATCTTACAACAGTCAAGATGTGGAAACAATCTAAATTTCCATTAACAGATGAATGGATAAAGATGTGGTGCATATATACAATGAAATACTACTCAGCTACAAGAAAGAATGAAATAATGTCATTTTCAACAACATGGTTGGACCTGGAGATTATTACACTAAGTAAAGTAAGTCAGAAAGAGAAAGAAAAATATCTTATGATATTACACATATATGGGGAATCTAAAACATGACAAATGAACTTACCTATGAAACAGAAACAAACTCATAGACATAGAGAAACCTGTCATTGCAGGAGGTGGGTGATTAGGGGATTGGGGGGTGGGCATGGATAGGGAGTTTGGGGTTTGGCAACCCACTCCAGTACTCTTGCCTGGAAAATCCCATGGATGGAGGAGCCTGGTAGGCTTCAGTCCATGGGGTTGCTAAGAGTTGGACACGATAGAGAAACTTCACTTTCACTTTTCACTTTCCTGCATTGGAGAAGGAAATGGCAACCCACTCCAGTGTTCTTGCCTGGAGAAGCTCAGGTGGGCTGCCGTCTATGGGGTCGCACAGAGTTGGACACGACTGATGCAACTTGGCAGCAGCAGCAGCAGCAGATGCAATGGGGGGTGGGCATGGATAGGGAGTTTGGGGTTTGGCAACCCACTCCAGTACTCTTGCCTGGAAAATCCATGGATGGAGGAGCCTGGTAGGCTTCAGTCCATGGGGTTGCTAAGAGTTGGACACGATAGAGAAACTTCACTTTCACTTTTCACTTTCCTGCACTGGAGAAGGAAATGGCAACCCACTCCAGTGTTCTTGCCTGGAGAAGCTCAGGTGGGCTGCCGTCTATGGGGTCGCACAGAGTTGGACACGACTGATGCAACTTGGCAGCAGCAGCAGCAGCAGATGCAAACTATTACACTTAGAATGAATAAACAACAAGGTCCTACTGTATAGAACTGGGAACTATATTCAGTATCCTGTGATAAATTATAAGAGTAATGAATATAAAAAAGAATGTATTTATATGTAAAACTGAATTACTCTGCTGTATAATAGAAATCAACACAACATTGTAAATCAACTATACTCCAACAAAAAAAACTGTAAAAAATAATAATTGTTAGTGGTGTGTTTCTGTGAAAACAATATTTTTATGTGTGGATATGTTTATTTGCCAATTAACTGGTCTACTCTATTTGCATAATTTTCTATTCCCACCACAGGCATGAACTCTAACGAAAGTCAAAAATCTAGATTAAAGAAAACTTTAAGTTTCTTCTTTCTTAATTCTTTCAAAATAAATTTCCTATTATATGCAATTTTCTTATTCAAATAGGTCTAATTGTCATATCATAAGCTTTTACTATAAAAGATAATTATGGTATATGTTATATATTATATGGTATATGCTAGGGTATTTTTTACATTAAAAAATGGTTTTTTTTGCCAATCTTTCAAGTTAAAAAAAAACAAAAACAAAACAACACAACAACAACAAAAAAAAACATGCACAGACACAGAACTCAAGCTGTTTTCTTTTGTTTTCATAAATTTTATAAACACATAGGCAACATATATTTTGGTTAAGTGGCATGTCAAGTTAGAAAAGAATTTAAGAGATTCAGTAGAGCAAATTTAAGCAAAAATTGTAAACAGATTTTATGAATTTTATTTACAACATATTTTTGATCATATTGACTAACAAAATACTAAAACAAAAACAATTTGAATTAAAATATGGCCAATGACAAGTTTTACTCAAGGCATTCAAAACAATATTTTCATTCTAAATCATATTTTTAAGTTCGACTAGATATTTAGCTATAAAAATTATTATACATATAGTAATTATACGTAAACATATCTAATATATATATGCTTATAGGCTTTCCTAGGTTTAAAGTTATGATTTTTGAAGCTAAAAATACAAATGAAATATACCTCTTAATATGAGTTCTGAGTTTTTATTTCCTCTACAAATAGTAAAAAAGTTGGCTTAAAACTCAACATTCAGAAAACTAGGACCATGGTATTCAGTCCCATCACTTCATGGCAAATAGATGGGGAAACAGTGACAGACTTTATTTTCTTGGGCTCCAAAATCACTGCAGATGGTGACTGCAGCCATGAAGTTAAAAGACTTGCTCCTTGGAAGAAAAGCTATGACCAACCTAGACAGCATATTAAAAAGCAGGGACATTACTTTGCCAACAAAGGTCTGTCTAATCAAAGCTATGGCTTTTCCAGTAGTCATGTATGAATATGAGTTGGACTATGAAGAAAGCTGAGTACCTAAGAACTGATGATTTTGAACTGTGGTGTTGGCGAAGACTCTTGAGAGTCCCTTGGACTGCAAGGAAATCCAAACAGTCAATCCTAAGGGAAATCAGTCCTGAATATTCATTGGAAGGACGGGTGCTGAAGCTGAAGCTCCAATACTTTGGCCACCTGATGAGAACTGACTCATTGGAAAAGACCTTGATGTTGGGAAAGATTAAAAGCAGGAGGAGAAAGGGACGATAGAGGATGAGATGGTTGGATGGTATCACCGACTCGATGGACAGGAGTTTGAGCAAGCTTTGGGAGTTGGTGATGGACAGGGAAGCCTGGCATGCTACAGTCTATGGGGTCACAAAGAGTCAGACACGACTGAGTGACTGAACTGAACCGAACAAACACTCAACTGGGGTCACATTTGACTGAACACATACAGATTTCAACTTTGCTGATTTTGTCCTTGCTCAGGATGCTTACCAAACAAACAAACAGTAAACTCACTTACTCATAAAGATGTGGGAAACTGCAGCAAAATGTTTATTGGTTTCCTACCAATGGAAAGATAGGCTTCCAAACTTTTTTCAGAGACTCATGGAATCTTATCATGAGTAAACAGCCACTCAGCACCTCACAAAGTTCTTCCTCTTTGCTGAAGTCAAGCTCTTCCGCTGGATAGAAGATTTAGATAAACTATGTTCCCAGACATTCAGATTCAGGGTGGGGGAATTCTCTTCAATTTCATTATGCAGTTCCTTCAGGTGATTTTCAATAAGACTTAGGATATTCTGGTATTCTTCTTTGTCAAAACCAAGCAGCTTGGAAACACTTCAACATTTCTTTTGGCAGCCTGATTTTTCCAAAGACTCATTTTCCTTTTAAAACTGTCATGTTGGTTTATAACCAAGACTATGGTCACTGGGAGGCAAAGCATTTTCTACAGGGCACTGTGGTTTCTTGTTCTAAAGGCTCAGGTGATGAAAAGTGTCTGACAGTAGCTTAGTTTCTATAGACCTGCCACATCCTCAAAATACTCACTAAAACCTGACTTACTCTTTCTTGAAGGTGGTTTCTGCAATTCAACTTTTAACTTAAACACCCTACTGAAAACTCTTCTTTGGCTAAGCCACCAAATTTCTGCATGTTGCACGAGATTTATATACACTTGGTCCAGGTTTTCACACACTTCCTTAAATGCTCTTGGGTAAACTGATCTGTGTGTCTTTTTTTCAAAAAAATTTTGCAACATTCTTTAGAAGTATTTAACTTCCTTTCCAGGAATTTTTGATATTAGCACCTCTCCATGAAAAGAAAAAAGTGATAAAAGTGATTTTTTATTTTTTTTTTTTTGCAGAAGTGAAACCCCTCATGAATCTAATCATGGGTTCTGACACACACCTTTATTTTCAGATATCAAAACCATGTTTTAATATATCTTGGCCATTATTTATTTCACTGGCTTTCATACTAGGAACTATTTTATTGAATTTAATTATGATTTACAAATCTTGAAAATACAAAACATGTCCTGGGAATATCTGTTCACTTGTCAACCTGAATATAGAAGGTTTTTGCATAAATCTCTTCAGCATATGTTACATGCTATCAGTATATCACCTTATTGTACTATTTGATCATGAAATCCTTTTGTCTATTGTACTAACATACTTCCTAGTATTTTATTCACTATATTTGCACATGGAGCATTACTGGTTACTTACCAAATGAGTGACTTTTCATTTTCTGAGTTTTGTAGCCTTTTCATTGTTCTTTCCTTCCTTCTTTCCACCCTTCCCCTCTCTCTCCCTCTCTCTTCCTGTTTTTCTTTCTCTCTCTTTTCTTTCTTCCTTTCTTTTTTAACCTTAATTCAGTTTTGATACAGAGAAGGCAATGGCACCCCATTCCAATACTCTTGCCTGGAAAATCCCATGGACGGAGGAGCCTGGTAGACTG
Source organism: Aepyceros melampus (assembly GCA_006408695.1). Taxonomy (NCBI): domain Eukaryota; kingdom Metazoa; phylum Chordata; class Mammalia; order Artiodactyla; family Bovidae; genus Aepyceros; species Aepyceros melampus. Next base: position 164,374 of record SJXQ01008512.1, read on the forward strand.
CAATCCATGGGGTCGCTAAGAGTCAGACATGACTGAGCGACTTCACTTTCACTTCTCACTTTCATGCACTGGAGAAGGAAATGGCAACCCACTCCAGTGTTCTGGTCCCCCCAGGGATGGGGGACCCTTGTGGGTGGCCATCTATGGGGTCGCACAGAGTTGGACACGACTGAAGAGACTTAGCAGCAGCAGCAGCACAAATAACTCTGATTTGTATTTAAAGTCTTTTCAAAGTGGTTTTTGGAGACATTGCTTAATTTATAAGTTGTTTGCCACAGGCACTGAACAATTACCAGCCTATGTAAAAACCACTGGGAATTTTTTTTTTTTTAATCGTATCAGACTACTCCTTAGATCTAGTCTTAGACTCTTTATCTTCTATCTCTTCTTCAAAAATCACCACTATTAGGCATGCTTGCAAAACACAAATGCTGGTAAGATGTCAGATTTACATCTATGCAATATGTAGTCATTATATAAGAATATCTATATAATGTAACCTATACATTTCATATTTTGCAGTTTTTCAAAATCAGTGTTGTAGGGAGCATCTGAGTCATGATGCATGATATTAAATTTTTTTTCTTTAGGATGAAATTGTCCCATACTTTCTCTTATGCTACCTTTTCATGGAATTCTCTTGATCTGATTCTGCAGATCTTCTGGTAAGAAACATATATACACAAACCCTCCCCTCTATCATAAAAGGAACTGAGGAGTTTCTTCCTGAGGAAGAAGCATGAGCTCAAGCCTAGTGGATAAATGAGGTAGAGTTAACAATAATAGGGCTTCCCTGGTAGCTCAGCTGGTAAAGAATCTGGCTGCAATGCAGGAGACCCTGGTTTGATTCCTGGGTTGGGAAGATCCCCTGGAGAAGGGATAGGCTACCCACTCCAATATTCTTGGGCTTCCCTGGTAGTTGAAATAGCAAAGAATTCACTTGCAATGTGGGAGACATGGCTTTGATCCCTGTGTGGGAAAGATCTCCTGGAGAAGGGAATGGCTACCCACTGCAGTATTCTTGCCTGGAGAACTCCATGGAAAATGGAGCCTGCTGCACTACAATCCATGGGGATGCAAAGAGTTGGACACAACTGAGTGACTTTTACTCACTCACTGACTCACTCAAGGAACAGGAGAGAGTGGTTTAAATAAATTAAGTTGGGAGGAAAGCAGAACCTGAGACCTACAAGTTTACTGGCACAGATGGCAGCAGAAGTTGCATGACGCTTGAGGCTGAAGTTATCTGGCCATTTCCAAATTGTGACAGAGTATGTCACTCTCTTGGCAACTTAGTTCTGTAGTGTGATTTTGTAAGTGATTTTGGATAACTTTCAAGTCTGTTTCTTTAGTTCTCTGAACAATTCTTTAACCTATGCAAATCTGCACCCACTCCCTTTGTGTTTATTTTGTACAATAAAAATACAAGTTTTTTTTGTGTTAAAACTAGTTACATTCATTTCACTGCAACAAACAATCCTGAACCAACAAGTGACCTTTTTTTTTTTTTAAACTTGATCTCTCTCCCCTGGACTCAAGGACAGAGTTGAATAGCTATGACCATAATCATACAGGATGCAAATGGACACATGATCTGACTCATGTTTTAAAAAGATTACTCTTTTAGACATTATGGAGTTAAATGTAGAAGGAAAACCAGTTAGCAGGTGTCATAATATTCCAATATACATAAACCACCTTGTTAACTTTAAAAATTAAGTAATTATTCAACATAGGTAAGCATAGGAGTGGTCTATCTGAAATCGAAGAGTATATTTTACAGATCTCTCTCCCCTGGACTCAAGGACAGAGTTGAATAGCTATGACCATAATAATACAGGATGCAAATGGACACATGATCTGACTCATGTTTTAAAAAGATTACTCTTTTAGACATTATGGAGTTAAATGTAGAAGGAAAACCAGTTAGCAGGTGTCATAATATTCCAATATACATAAACCACCTTGTTAACTTTAAAAATTAAGTAATTATTCAACATAGGTAAGCATAGGAGTGGTCTATCTGAAATCGAAGAGTATATTTTACAATTTTATGTTTAATTTTGGTGTATTTTAAAAAATCATATACAATATCTTTTTACATTACCTATAGTTAGCATCTCTAGTGTCTTATTTTCCTAAAAGAAAAATTTTAGTTTCTATTCTATTTTCACTTTGAACAAGTCTTTAACATTATATAGATGTTCTGGCTATTTTCATGAAAATTAATTTTGCTGTATCTGAATATTTCTTAGGCTATTTTAGCAAATTTACACTAATATTCACTTTTAAGCTCCATTTCAACTAAAATCTTTCTTATCTGAATCACTGAACTTATAGTAAATGATCCTCTTCTCACATTATTAAAGCAAAATTATACATCTTTTAAATAAATCCTAACAGATTTGAAAAATGCATGCAATTAACATTAAATTAACTTAATATTGTGACCTATTCATAACAGATAACAAATATTTATTGGGTACTAACTTTGTGACAGATACTATCCCATGCACTAAAAATGATTGATGACCATACATATCTTTTCCTCGTACAAGGCTATAAGATAGACACAGAGAGAGCCAAGAACAAATAAGCAAGTAATCAAACAAAAATTAATCAATTACAAACTATAAAAAGACAAAAAAGGAAACAAGCTACTAAGATAAAAATGATGGAGACCTATTTTAGTTTGTATGATAAAAGGATTTTATAGAGAATAATATTGAAAATAAAATCTAAAAATAATAGGCAGCCAATTTTGCAAGGAACAGAAGGAAATCTATGATAGACAGTAGGGCGAGCAGTTAAAGCCCCTAAGACTATCTGTTGTGTATTTGAGGAACTTAAAAGCCAGCTTTGCAGGAGCATACCCATGAAGGAACAGAGTGAAGGAGATGACCCTAATCCCACCGAACAAATAATGTCTGCAGTCCCTCATGCACAGGGGCATGTTAGACAATTCCAACAAATTCTGTGGAAAAGACAGAATAGTTAGGAAAGCTTTATAAAGATGACTTAAATCAATCATTTTCCCAGTTAAATCAAAAGGCTTGAATTATTTAGTATTAATCAAATGTTTAATTTTTGTTTCTGTAGGCAAAACTACAGAATGTAAGAAATAAGACTTTTCATTAGCTACATAATCCCAATTTACATGCTTCATAGCAAGAATCTGTTTCTGTGTGTGCTTTGATCTCGCCATTTTATTTCATCTTACTAAACTACTTATAAAGTCTTATCAAATAGAAGCCTTGGGAAGTATGTATAAAATCCATTTCCATTTTTATCCTATTAATGGAATCTTTTTCATTGAAAAAAAATCCCTAAGGTTGCTCTCATTTGTATGCAGTTTGAAGATACGGTTAAATGCCTGCAAAGACACATTTTATTTATTTTTACTTTGTTCATAGCTGAAAAGTTAATAATGTTTTTGAAAATGTATTTTCCTTAGGTGACAAAATAGTTTTTATTTCTACCATAGAACAATCTAATTGTGATGTATGAATGTATATGTTTTCCAATAAGAGTAATTTGGAAATCCCTTTATTATATAAAAATGTAGCCTATAGGGATGTATTTCTATTTTAGAATACAAACTGAGAAACAAACATTTGTAGCCACATCATAAAGAATTTATAATACATAAACAGTGATTTATTAACATATAATAGTTTTCTGACTCTTTTCTAGCAATCTCATACTCTATATTTTATTATGTGCTCAGTTGCATCCTACTCTTTGTAACTCCAAGAGCCATAGCTTTCCAGGCTCCTCTCTCCATGGGATTTTCCAGGCAAGAATACTGGGGTGTGTTGCCATTTCCTTCTCCAGGGAAATATTCCTGACCCAGGGATTGAATCCAAGTCCTCTGTGTCTCCTGCATTGCAGGCTGATTCTTTATCTGGAACCACCAGGAAAGCTTACATTTTTTCATTAAAAATATAGACAAGTTGATCTATTTTGTCTAAATATCATACTTTAAAAGTAACATAAATTATGAATTCAAGTTCAGACTTGGGTAATTCAAATTCTCTTGCTATAATATATCTTTTGAAGAAGAAAACATTTTTATAGGAAACACCATCAAGCAACTCAGAAACAACAAGCTGAAGGAGGCATTTTGCAGCTCTTTCACTATAAACTAAAATCATTCTGGTAGATGAAATGCACTACTATGTTTTTAAATATTTATTTATTTGTTACCGAATATAATAGCACAGTGTGATGAAGCTTGCACTCAGTTCAAGGGCCAGCCCCCAACCCCCGTCACAAACTAATACTTATTGGGAAAGTATAGTGTATTGAAATAGATCAGAATAATAGCACTGGCTCAGTCTGTGGCCACGTAGATGAAATAGTATTCTTATAATTTATCCAGTGGCACATGTCAAAATTACCTAGAGAACATTTTTAAAACCCATAAACTTTGGCCCTACCTTATATCCTGACAAAATGGGGGAAGTGTCTCTCCTATAACATGACAGTGATGTGATTATATGTATCAATAAAGAAGATCATTAGGACATCAGAATAAAATCAGAGGGGGTGATACATGAAGGAAGTATTCTATTGGGAAAGCTACTGCAATAATTTGGGTGTGGATGATGGTGCATAAATTGAAAGTTGTAGAAGTGGAGCTTAAGAGAAGCAAGAGATAGCAAAGATGATTGCATTGGTATAAAGTATAAAGAGAGGAATTTCACTGTGAATAAGAAAGAAACTGCTTAAGAATATGAAACATTAGATATGTGCTGTTCACTAGTAATCATATGTAATTTATTGAACATGTACAATTTGACTAGTCTAAATTGAGATGTTTTATGTGCAAAACACATCAGATTTTGAAAATTTAGTAAGAAAAATAAATGCAAAATATCTTACTAATAACTTTCTATTGATAACATAGCCACACACACCACGTAGCTTTCTATTGACAACATGGGCTTCCCTAGTGGCTCAGATGGTAAAAACTCTGTCTGCAGCACAGGAGACCTAGGTTGAATCCCTGGGTTGGGAAGATTACTTAGAGAAGGGACTAGCTACCCACTCCAGTATTCTTTCTGGAGAATTCCATGAACAGAGGAGCCTGGCAGGCAATAGTCCATGGAGTCACAGAGTTGAAAATGACTAAGCAACTAACACTTTCAGTACTCAAGAAGTCAGTGAATAATGGAACGGTTGCCAACCTATAGAGTAATTATTAATTTTTATTATATATCTTTAGGTTTTTTCTTTGCTTGGAGTCTCGGCTCTAAATTAATAAACATATTTCCTGAAAAATCATTCTCTGAATTGTCTGAAAGAGCATTCTTACAACCTGGGCTGAACCAATGGTAAATTTTTAAAGCCATCTTTGGGCTCGGTCACTCAGTCATGTCCTACTCTTTGCTACCCTGTGGACTGCACCACGTCAGGCTCTTCTGTCCATAGGATTTCCCAGGCAAGAATAGTGGAATGGGTTGCCATTCTTCCCCGGGGATCTTTATGACCCAGAGATCAACCCCGAGTCTTCTATAGTTTGTGCACTGGCAGGCAGATTCTTTACCACTGAGTTACCTAAAGCCGTCCTCAGTTAACAGTAACTGTTTGCAACTCACAATTGGCAAGGTTTCACTATGACACACATTACATAACTTGTTTGAGAGAATGGCCAAAGTTTCTTTTCACAAAAATAAGTGAACATTTTCTTTTGGCTTTGTTTTCAAAATTAGTCACAGTGGGAATCAATTTTTATTTAAAATGCACTAAAACATCAAAGACTCGAAATTTTGCATATAGAGTGCATGACCTATAAAACACTGAACTCAGTTTAATGTAAAGTAGTTATAAATCAGGTGGAAAACGTAACGGCACACACTGCTTCTCTTTCATGTATTCACACTGTTAATTTGGGTAAGAGGACTAAGATCATTTAATACTTCTTTCATGGCATGTGAAATGTGATATATTTAATGTTTCATTACAAATAGGATTATATTATGTGCCTGATTGCCTGCAGGGATTTTTTGTAAGCCAGAAAACATAATTTAATACTACCATGTGATTTTAAACAATGAGTCTAAAACAGTTCATAGTGAATTCATGATCCTTACCAAAAAAACTGCTCTATTCAACAACTTATTAAATGTTTCCTTAGAATGCATGATAAATCATTCATGAATTCTTCTTACCTACAATCCAGAAGATATCAGAAAGTCACTCGCTAAACCATCCCCTTCGCTTCCCAACGTCCTCTTCAAACTCAACAACAAAAATGGCAAAAGGCGTTTTTCTACTTCTGCAGTATAAAGAAGAAAACACAACTGCAGTCACTATCATTCCCTGGCTATCATCAGTCAGGCTATGTTGCCTTTACAAAGAATAGAATGGCGATGGGTCAGAAGGAGGAGCAGAGGCCAGGAGCAGAGGGTCACTCATAGTTACACTTCCGGGTGCATACCTGGCTTTGCTATATTTTCTCTTTCCTTTTGGAAATTTCTCTTTGGGTGATGTGTACTCTGTGTTTATCATCAAGATCAAAATACACTCCTGCTGGTATGGAGGAAAATTTGGCATGTATAAGCATATTGAGGGTTTACTTACAGTATGACTGACTCTGAGAAGGTGAAGGAGGATTTGAATATAATATTAACTAAGGAATAGAATATTTAAGATAACATAGGAATAGAAAACAGATTTCTATTTTAATAGGCCATGGATATATTACCGGGAAAAAATGCTATGGTGTGCAACGTATGTTTAATGCCATTTTTAAACAAGATGTTTAGAAAATTCTTTTTTTTAAATTTAGCTTCTTACTGATTATACATTGATCTTCTATATGTGCTAGCCTTTGTGCTAGGCAATGAGAAATATAGAAGTAAATTAAATAGTTCTTACAATTGTGGACTTTAAAGTGTTTTTGTGAAATGTGTATGTATACATATATACATATATTTAAGAAGTCATATTAAACATATGCTTGCAACTGTGATAGGTTCCCTGGTGGCTCAGAGGTTAAAGCGTCTGCCTCCAATGTGGGAGACTCGGGTTCGATCCTTGGGTTGCGAAGATCCTCTGGAGAAGGAAATGGCAACCCACTCCAGTATTCTTGCCTGGAGAATCCCATGGAGGGAGAAGCCTAGTAGGTTACAGTCCACGGGGTCGCAAAGAGTCGGACACGACTGAGTGACTTCACCTTCACCTTCACCTTCACCTGCAACTGTGATAAATGTATATAAGGAAAAGCTCAAAGGACTAAGAGGCCACATATCAGGAAA